>JAMLFT010000548.1:0-40274 GCA_026544285.1 Pachyrhizus erosus
TTTTACACTATTGAATAATCATAAATTCTTATATATAATAAATTTATTTTTTATAACAAATATATTAAAAGTTATACCTACTCGATAGTATTATACTTACATTACATAAAATACTAAAGCTCATTTTCTTTTGCTGTTTTGATTTGCTATCAATAAAAACCATTTATGAGAATTTTAGATGGTTGGTTCATCCCATTATTTTTGCCTACGACAATAATTGTTTCTTTTCTTCAATTTAAAACTAGAGTGGCTGTTCATAATGATAATCACGTTGTTTTCTTTGTTATGCACTCTCTAATATTTTAGGGGATGCAAGTGGTTTCTTTCAAGCTTGGAAAATACTGTAAAATGATGAAAATTAAAAGTGACTCGGTTTTCCAAGTGCTTAACGTCATGCAATTGAGAATTTTGTTTTTTATAATTATGAACCCAGTCCCTGCCTTCAGTAATTTTAGGTGATACTGCACCTGCCATAGCTTATATCTTCAATTCTGTTTATATATTTTTCTTTTTAAAGAAATTATATCTTTTTTTTTCTCCTTCGAATAAAGATATCAACTCGTCTCAATCCCAGCAACTATTTGAATTAAATAAATTATTCATAAATTATTTGAATTCGAGTTATTAAATGTTTCATCAAATTTATTTGTTTAATTAAATAAATAAGATGTTATTTCATAAAAGTTGAAAGAAAACAAACACATTAAATAATCGAATATAGCGGAATGTCAATTACATAGAAAGTATATAGCTGTGTTTCGTTACGGTGCAACATTTTTCTTCCTCCTCGTTACTAATTTTTCATTTTCAAGCAATTCAAGTGACATAGCACACTAGATCATTGAATTCTTATTCTGATATTTGAACTCCAAAATTTAAGCTATGTTTGGATGATGCAAAGAAATGGAATAGAATGAACTAAAATAAAATAAAATATAATGGAATAAAATTTTTATTATATCATTTTGATGAAATGAAATCAAATTTTTATTTTATTGTTTGAGTAATAAACTAAGTAAAAAAAATTATATTTTTTTGGTTTTTCAAATTTAAAAAACACTTTTTTAGTCCCTCAACCAAAATTTAAAAATTAAAACTAATGCAAACTTTTATTTAAAAAGAGGAACTAAGAAGAATGTTTTTTAAATTTGAGATTAAAAAATAATTTTTTTATTTAAGGAACTAAACAAATAAATTTCTTAATTTGATAAATAAAAAACCTAATTAAATTTAAAATATAATATAATAATAATATGAACAAAAAATATTAGCTTATTAATTCATCATATAAATAATAATAATAATAATTAGTCTAAAATATAATATAATAATTAAACTATGTAATTTATATTTACTTAAATACACTGACCTATTAGATCTAAAAGAATTTTTAAATGATCTAAACTCTTACTACTAATAGTAACTTTCAAAGTCGGTTTACTCTATTTGAATTCAAATATTGATTTATCATGTTATGAAATATTAACTCCTTTTACTGTACAAACATCATTATTGGTATTTACAATACGTTTTTAATTGATATGTTAACACGATTAATTGATTGCATTTTATTAGATATGAGAGTAAAAGAATCTTACACTCAATGCTTGGATACCAATTAATCACCTGTAAAGAATAAGATGAACGAATTATCACACAAATTAATATTTTTTAAATTTAAATATATTTTTAGTTTCATAAATAAATACAAATTATTTTTAATTTCTCTATTTTAATCATTAATTTTTAATACTTCATGTTATAAAATATGTTAAAAGTAAATTCAATTATAAATTTTGTTAATAATTTTAATATTTTGATATTAATTTTAGTTTAGCCGACACTAATTCTAATCAAATTAATCTTATTCTTTATTATGTTTTAACGATATAGTTTGATTAATCATTTATTTTAAGTTAAATTTATTTTTAACATATCTTATAAAATGAAAAATGAAAAATCAATTATTAAAATAAATAGACTAAAAATATATAATTTTATATTATATGAACTTAAAAACATGTTTAATCTTATTTTTTAAAATATATAGAAAACAGCTAGTAAGGTTCTGTCAGTGCAAATTCATGCGTGAACGGATTCAAACCATATAGCAAGGCTCTTTTTTATTTTTTAATTAATTAATACTACTAGCAAGTAATGGACCAGTTTAAGTTTGGTTGTGGTTAGGATCAAATCTTTAATTCTAAAATAATAAACCCGTCTCGTGAACATCCAGAGTGGATTCACATGACACACCTAAAAGTAAGTGAACCATATACAAAACGATAACCCAGCTACACTCCAAACTCTAGAATAAATTAACATCAGGCAAAACCACTGAAGTTTAGATTATAACAACAGAAGTTTAGATTAGACATAGCTGCTTGGTAACTTGGTTGAGGGGAGTATGGCACAGACTAGTGGTAATGCTTTGGTGCAGTGGCTAGTAGCAGCATTGCTCATTGCCATGTTGGGTGGTGCCAAAGCTGTTGTTTTATGTGACATAGACTCCAATAAGCTGAGCTTATGCTATGCAGCAGTTACTGGGAATCACCCTCGAAAACCCAATGCAAAATGCTGTGAAGTTGTTAAAAATGCCAATTTGCCTTGCCTTTGCAAATACAAGCCTATCCTACCTGCACTTGGAATCAACCCCACCAATGCTTTGGCCTTGCCCAGTAAATGTGGTCTGAAAACACCACCTGAATGTAAAGGTATTTATCTTATGCCTGAATAGAACTTTTATTAACGTAAATACAACTTCGATTTATATTTTGACCAGATAGTGTTTCTTGACTCAATCGTCTTTATTTTGCAGTGATTTGAAGCTATTCTTGAGAATCACAGCCATTTAAGCACCCTTGGAGTCTTTAGTTGCCCTTTGCTGTATTAATATTGAAGAAGCTTTTAAATTGGCATTTTTTGACTCTCAAATAAATGTTTAGTTTATTTTCAATCCGTGTCTTATCCTCACATGTTTGCAAGGTGTATGATGTATCAGTTTCCTATTTAGTCTACAAAGGTGTTTGATGTGCTGCTACTCTAAGATATCAAGTTATATCATGCCACTTCAATCTATAGTCTAATAAAATGCTTGTTTCTTGTTTCCTTAATCCAATGCACAAAGCAATATATGGATTGGGAAAGAGGCATTTAAATGAATTCAATGTAATGCATTCCCCAGTAGCATCTATCGACTACAAAAGGCATTAACTCAAATACAGGTCTTTAATCTACTTGCTCATGAAATTAACTCAATAAAACTACTTTAATCAACTGAATGCATTAGCTCAAAATGTTGCTAACTTGCCACAACATTCATAACCAAAGGAAAATATGCACTTCTTTAAAGCTTCAAGTCACTTCACACTCCTGTGTGATATTCCAAAGACAGCTGGTCCCTTATTACTGACTATAATCCTCACTTGAGCATCAAAAACAGTGGCACTCAATCCTGATGGCAGCTACTCATCTTCAAAATTGAGTTCAAATGGATCATTATTTGTGTTCCAACATTTAAGTGCAATCCCGGGATATCCATGATTTGCTAAATTGCTAGCACAGTAACTGGTTACCATGAGGTCCTCCAAATACAGGTCTCATGTAGGCATCATCGAATCTCCTCCAATAGCGATGTATGGTGAACACAGGACTTCCTATTAACATGGACAAACTTTCCTTTGCTCGGCTGAAGTTGGTTGCTGCTGACTCCTCAAGGGATAGCAAAGGAAGATTCAAGTCGTCAACTGGTGGACCTGATTCTTCACGGCCGATGATTTTCCTTGATGCACTGTGGGGAAGCAGATATCTAATTAGGGGTTTTGTGAGAAGACCAAACACCTGCGATGATATTGGAGCTACATCAATTATTTAAAGGTTAGACCATATTATAAGAAATTACCGGCAAGAAAGACATAAACCTTTCCTAATGAGAGTGTTTATTCAATGTTCATCATTGCCTTTATATAGACTGATAACTCAACAGTGCACTTACAACGTTCTCCATTTCCACTGCTAATATAAAGCCATAAATCCACTAACCAATAACACCAGAATTAGTGCAACAAACGCTAAAGATTCGGTAACTAAAGAAAATTGGAAAATGACTCGGTAAATATTAAACAATAAAGTCCGCAATACTTGGTCAAGAAAACAATCCGCATGCTGGTGTTGATTGTTTTTTTTCCTTCAATACTCCCCCTCAACACCAGCTTCCACTTTGTTTGCCACGCCAAGCTGATGATAGAAACTTTCAAACTTGTTGCCACTCAAGCCTTTTGTAAACAAATCTGCAGCTTGATTTTCCGTTCTAACATGCTTCAGTGCAATTACCTCTTGCAAGATTTTCTCTTGGATAAAGTGGTAATGCACCTCCACATGCTTGGTTCTTGCATGAAAAACTGGATTCTTTGCCAAACGTATTGCTGACAAATTATCGAAATACAGAGGAATTGGATACTTCATTGATTGATGCAAGTCCTCTAACAGTTGCATAAGCCAAGTGCTCTCTTGAGCTGCCATCGCTGCTGCTAGATACTTAGCTTCGGTGGTTGACAAAGACACTGTTGGTTGTCTTTTGCTACACCAAGAAATTGCTCCCGACGCAAGCACGAAAACATACCCGGTAGTTGAGCGCTGAGTATCATGGTCACCTGCATAGTTAGCATCACAATAGCTAACTAGTTTACAATCTCCACCTCCCTTGTACATAATACCATAGCCAAACATACTCTTCACATATCTCAGAATTCGACGCACTGCTTCCAAATGAGATTTCTTTGGATTTTGCATGTAATGACTCATCACACCAATTGCAAAAGAAATATCTGGTCTTGTTAAAGTTAAGTAGATAAGAGTACCCACCAATTGTTGGTACACTGTCGCATCTTCTAAAGCTTTCCCTTCATGAGCACATATTTTGGAGTTTGGCTCCATTGGCATCGAGATTGGCTTGCACTTAAGCATTCCAAACTTCTTCAACAAATCTTTGGAATACTTTTGTTGATGGAGAAGTATTCCTTCTTGAGTATGATTGACCTCTATACCAAGAAAATGCTTGATTTGTCCCAGTTCTTTCATCTGAAAGCGAACTGACAAATTCTCCTTGGTTCGAAAAATTTCTTCTTCACAATCTCTTGTGATGATTAAATCATCCACATATATTAGCACAATAGCTAGCTTCTCTCCTTTAGCTTTGACGAACAAGCTAGCATCCGCACTTGTTACCAAATAACCACTATGAGTAAGAAATTCAACAATCTTACCATACCAAGCCCTTGGTGCTTGTTTTAACCTATAAAGTGCCTTTTGTAGCTTACAAACGTACTCAAGATGATCTTGACTCTGAAAACCCATCGACTAGTCCATGTAGATCTCCCGGTCTAGCTCCTATGCAAAAATGCATTCTTCACGTCCATCTGTTACAAATTCCAATTTTTGAAAGCTGCAAGTGCTAATAGGACTTGTACAGTTGTAAGCTTTGCAACTGGACTAAATGTTTCATCATAGTCTAGTCCATATTGTTGAGAGAACCCTCGAGCTACTAGGCGAGCCTTGTGTCTCTTTATTGTACACCCATTTGCAAGAAATAGGCTTAACATCTTTTGGCTTTGGCACAAGCTCCCACGTTTGATTTCTGTCTACTGCGACAATTTTCCATAGCTTTAATCCATTCTAGATGCCGAAATGCTTCCTCAGAAGTTTCCTGTTCTTTTGCATCTACTTCTTCTACTATGGCAACATTGACATACTTTGGATTTGGCTTTCTGGTTCTTATTAACCTTCTTAGTGGAGTTAGTGTTTCTGCTCCATTAAGCTCATCTTCTTCGCTTGGTTGTTGATACACACCAGTTTGCCATGGACTTTGAGCTACATCTTCTTCAACATTGCATTTGTCATGTGCATCTTTAGCTTTTTCTAAAACCAACTGGATTTGAGAAGATTGTACCATGTCTTTAAACCCTAAACCCAAATAATCAAGTACAAATACATAGCAAACACATCCGAAAACTCTGAAATAACTAACTGATCCACAATTTTTCAAAAGGGGAAATAAAACATAATCTTTGTTGAGGAAGCTTATTGATGACACATGTAGCTTCCTCATTGCTTCTGCCCAAAAATGTCCTAGTACATTCTTCGCGTGAAGCATGCTTTGACAAATTTCTGCCAGATGCCTATTCTTCCTTTCTACCAAGCCATTTTGTTGTGGAGTGCTAGCACATGTGAATTGATGGCGTATTTGGCATTCTTGAAGGAAATTGCAAAATTCGTCTAACGTATACTCTCCCCTATTGTCACTACGTAGACAACGTATTCCTTTCCTTTATCAACTTCTGCTTTTGCTACCTCCTTAAACTCTTTGAACTTTGAAAGAGTTTCAGATTTTTCCTTCATGAAATAACTCCACACATACTTTGAGAAGTCGTCAACGAAAGTCACCATGTATTTCATCCCACCAATGGAAGCTTGTTTATCTGGTCCAAACACATTAGAGTGGGCCAACTCTAATGGTTCCTTCGCTTTAAATTGGGACTCTTTGTACGACAACTGGTGCACTTTTCCATACTGACAGCCTGCACATATCGTGCCTTTTTTCACTTCAAGTTGTGGAAGTCCCTTCAACATCGACCTCTTCATCATTACATCTAATTTGGAATAGCTAATGTCACCTAGCCGAATGTGCCACAAGTCTGCCGTCTCATTACTTCTCGTTCTGTCTACGTATGCGGTTTCTGCAGACATTACGTAAACTGACTCCAATCTCTGTCCCTTCAACACTGGCTCTTCTATAATCTCCAGGTCTTGATAAACCTTCACATCTTGTGAGCCAAAGAGAACAAAATGGCCAGAAGAAGTTAACTGTGCCACCGAGAGAAGATTTTTCCTCATACCTGGGACATGGTAAACATTTTGGAGTGCACCTCAGTATCACCATGTTGAGGAGAAACTACCGTATTACCAATGTGAGCTATAGGTAGCTTTGAGTTGTTCGCCATCACGACCACTCGACTTCCTTTATACTCTAATAGGTTCTGCAGCTTCTCTTTATCACCCGTCATATGATTTGAACATCCCGAGTCAACGATTCAATCTTTCTCATAATCAATCTGTTCTGACGTTATTGCTTTGAAAGCTAACTCTTCTCCTTCTGCAGCAAATAGTGCCTCAGCATCCCATTCATCTTTGCTTTTGGAAGCAGCCACGTTACTCTCCACCGACTTTTTCTTCGACCAACAAGCTTTCGCCATATGACCCTTCTTTCTGCAGTTGTAGCAGTTCCCTTCAAACTTTTTACCATTTTCTTGATTCTTCGAAACTCCTTCTCTACACGAACACTCCTTTCGTTTAGATGATTTCTCGCCTTGTCATTATTCTTTTGGATCCACTGGTGGCATGCTGCTTGGAATTCCTCCTGCCTGTATTGGCATAGAGTGCCTCTTCTTCCTTTTTCAAGGAGACTCCTCCCATTTACTTAGCTAAGACTTCTTGACCAACTAGCAAATTTTCAAATTCTACAATTGACGGCTGAGTTTGCCATCCTTGTATGGCTGCAACAAAACTCTTGAATTATGGCTTCAAACCATGGATGATGATCCGCTTCATCCTAGTATCACCAATTGGAGCCTCTGGATCCAACTCAGAAATCTCCTAGCATAATGACTTCACTTTATGAAAGTATTGTGCGATCGTCATGTTGCGTTGCACTATTGACAATAACTCATTCTCTTAGAGTTGGAGCTTCTTATCGTTCTTCTTAGAGAACCACTTTGCGAACGTATCGCAAACTTGTTTGGGAGTTTTCGCATCCCGGATATGCTCCAGCACATTCTCTTCAACCGTCATCTTCAAAATGAACATGGCTTTGCTTGCTTTAATTTTCCACTTCCGCAACGTCCCATGCACATCCTCAGCCTCTAGTTGCGTTACTTCACTACCATTGACGACCTCCCACAAGTCTTGACCTTGCATGTATGACATCATACAAGTAGACCAAGAATTGTAGTTCTGGTTATTAAGTTTCTTAACACCACCAATGACCTGAAGACGACCCATCCTAGCAATAGAGCTTCTCACCAAAGGCCCACAAACGTTTGACTCTGATACTAGATTGTTGAAATAACAAGCGACAAGAAAGATGTAAACCTTTCAAAATGAGTGTTTATTCAATGTTCATCATTGCCTTTATATTGACTGATGGCTCAACAGTGCACTTACAACGTTCTCCACTTCTACCACTAAAATAAAGTAATAAATCCACTATCCAATAACACCAGAAGTAGCACAACAAACGCTAAAGACTCGGTAACTAAAGAAAATTAGAAAATGACTCGGTAAATATTAAACAATAAAGTCCGCAATACTTGGTCAAGAAAACAACGCAGGTGCCGGTGTTGATTTTTTTTTTTTTCCTTCAATAGCTACATGACAGCAACTGTATGAAATGATTTTACTTTGCTTGAAGACAGCACTAGGAAATTAATCTTTTTTCAGCTCCACAAGAGCTATTCTAAGTTTTTATTTGTTACTTTCAAGATAGAATAAGTGCCTCAACTCACCAGTGTGCTAAAAAGGACAACAATAATGGTGTTGGTAATCATTGTTGCATTAACTGGATCAGAAGTAACTCCAGAAAATGTGAACTGCATAAATAAAATAAAACTCAGTGGCCCCTCCTTCTTAAGGTATCAGCGCTATTGGTTATTGCATAACTGCAGGAGGAATCTCCATCATACATAATGCAATTGTAAATTATGAAAGGTGGCGATAGGAAATTCCAACAAAAGATGAATGAGAAACTGCAAGTCTTTTGATTAACACTCATATTTAATAATTTTTTTTCTAATTATAATGTCTACAACTTTGAAGTTCATGCATATACCTGTTTGAAAGCCAGAGCAATGGAGACAGCTCCCCTTATTAGTCCGGCCCACCAAATGATTATCTGGATGGTTTACCAAACTTAGGAAGCCAATAAATAAATACGGATATTTTCTCAATTAACTATAACATTAACAGTATGAGAATATCATATAAAACAAGTTTAGTAACCTGATGTTTAAATGTGATACTTGATGATTGGTTACTATTCGTATTCATATAATTAGCAAGAGCAGAGAGAGGGAAAACAAATGCCGCCCGCCCAAGCAATATCAATAGGATTAAGGAACTGTATATCCCCATCAAATTTCCAAAACTGCAATGAAGTTATGCTTTATTAGAAGAAATAAAGGCTACTATAGCAAGGTGATATGTTGCATCATACTATCTCACAAATTATTCTTAAGAAGATTTCGGAAACACAAAATATTGCAAAATAACAAATACTTAAGATCTTGTGTGTCATCTGAAAACAATTTCAAGCACCAGAAAATAGGTAGCTAACATGTAGTTTTATGGATTAATCCAATTACCACTGACCGTTTCACAAATTATAAGCAGATCATACTTTATCATTAAATATAATGTTTTCTTTTTCATAATCCAATTATGTCATAATCCAATAAATATTTTGGACATTGTTGAAACCGTTGTTGAAGTCACATTAACTCGTCTATGCATGTAGTGATCAATAACTAGTAAATGCACCATACAAGGACATGCATTAGACCATAAGTGTGTGATGTGTGTTACTCTAGGTAAACTCTAGATAAAATTAATTATTTAGAGCTGCAGAAAGCATTAGGACCTTAATTGGGTCATCTTCCACTTCTCAATGTCGAGGGCGTCCATGCCCACATAAAGAAATATGAAGGTTTCTGCAATAAATGACATTGTTGCAAACACATGCCTGGAAAAGGGAAATACATCAGAAATCTCAGACCGTTTAATCTGGAAATTACTGAAATCATTGGTGGATTAATTAATACCTGGTTGTGATTCTTGAAATGTCAGTCACATTATACCATGCATAATGTGACATTATTATTCCACAAAAGAAAACGGTGAGGATTCCACTTAGATCAGATAGCTGCATAAGAATTTGCAAGTAAGATTGATGGCCAAAACAAAAAGGAAGTTATTTCTAGACTTCTAGTTTAGTTCATCTGCAGACAAAAATAGATTGCACAAAAAAACATAGAAGGTTTTGGCTAAAAATTTATCATATGCCAAGTTATACACTAAATTGGCTCAAAGAAAACTTAGGGAGATGCATACAAAAAAAATGAAAACTTAGGGAGAAGTTAGTCAACCGGTCCCCTGCTGCCATGCCTCCCTTCCTCCATCTCAAAAAATAAAAAAAGGAGAGAAAATCACAAGAAATTATAAAGCCCAAATCCCCATAAGCTTAGCTACCCACATGTGAACTGAACCCATTTAGTTCTATAGCTTTGCAACTAAAGTCAAATGAATAGCAGAAAAATTCTACCAGTTTCCTTCCAATACCTCTGCCAACATGTAGGATAGGTATGCCATTATGATCATCAACGAAATTTCACGAACACTTGAATGTCTGCACGCATATGTCGAGGAAAACTCATTAACCTGTACTCAAAATTTCACCTTCTAACTCCATAATATGAATGTAATTATTAAAATTTGATATTCCCACTTTATGCCATTTTGAAAAGCTCATTTTGTGAAAATTTTTAGAGAACAATACAGACCTTCCAAAGCTTAAGGCTTTCAAGATATATGCTGTGAGAAGGCCAGCCTGCACAAATATGCATTTATTTAACGAAATGACAGGAGAAGGAAAAAAAGAGGGTATGTCCTGTCCTTGGTACTAATAACACTACTTAAAAATTAGTTTGAACTAAAAATGCATTTTTAATCCACCTTGCTCTTACCTGATTCTACTACTTTCTACTAATCATGATAGGAAAAGGACTTTGAAAAGCATTTTCTTGCAAATCCCTTTTTTGGTTTCTTACTTATTCCCCAACCTTCACAATCTCTTGCTTGACAACCAAATTTTAGAATTCCAATGCTCTTTCTAAAGTAATGTCTTACGTAAGGACAATGGTGTTTAACAGGATAAGCACAAATTGTCAGACTTCGGCCTCTGATGCCATATCCAATTACAAGTGTGCGATAAGTAAGTCAAGCATGGAAACAGCTTGCTATTCCCTTTCATAGTTTTTCCAAGATCACTAGGTGTGTCCTTCTACCTTGAAGCAGTTTTATGGGTTAGCATCAAAGGTTTTATACAAACAAGGTGGCTAAGAATTGTGTGGCAGTATGAAAATTTTGCAATTCTTGATGCATTTGGTTGGAAAAAGAACAAACACATCTTTATAGGGGGCCTCCATGCCCCTAACTTTGCATTGATATGATATGATTATGCCCTTAGCTTCTCTCACTGTTCTACCCATGCATGCTTCTAGGGGGTGTACCAACTTACCATATTAGGTTGGTACATGGAGAGATTGACCAGGCTTACTGCAACCTTGCTTTATTCTTGTTTTTCTCTATCTGTTTTTGGTCTTGTGTTTTGGAGGATACCTTATTACCTTACAACACTTCCATTGTCCTTTCTTATCCTTTTTCCTAATAAAATTTCTTTTTCTATAAAAAAGAAACAAATGGTACAACTTCCAAAATTGATATAATTTCGTGTAAGCAACAGAATTCATTAATAAAAGTCTAAGTTGAAAATGGTAGCAATGCTTAAATCAAATGTGAATTCCCCTGGGATAGACTGGGATAGACTACAAGTGAACATAAGAAAAACTTTGTAAACTTCAGTCATGAATGCTCCTTCATGTAACAAGTATGCATAAGATGCATGTGAAAGCAACACCATCAACTAGAGAATTTGTGGAAAGCTGTGAAGTCATCTGATAACACATGAAAAATATATTAGGTCAATTTTGCATATAATTTTCATTAATGGAACTCACTATAACTCCAAGACCAGTGCTTGTTATAAATAGATAAAAGAAATCTCCAATAACACGAAACATCTTGCCACTAAATCTTGAAACATCAACATTTTGCACTGCATTGAAGAGAACAACTGATGTTGCATCATTTACCACTCCTTCCCCAAAGACTAGGCTGTATAATAAAGGAGTTTCATCTTGGTGAAGAACCTACAACAGATTCCAGATGCGGTGTTCAACAATAAGAGCAAGCAGAAAGAGTTAAATGAAAGTAAACCATTTACCAATCTAACCAACCTGCAGTGTGCAAACCGTGTCCGTTGATGAGAAAATTGTTCCTATGGCTGAATCAATTTAAGATGCACCAATTATCATCCAAATCCAATATATCTATATACATGGATCATTATATTATATTGCCTGTGTTTTTGTTTAGTATTGTGATGATGCAATGTCCTCACCGAGATAATCTCGCCCATTCAGACCAAGCAACTTCAACTTGGGGAACAGCCACCAGCTGCCTAGGTGAATCAAATGCAAAGGCTTAAAGGTGAATTATTCCAGGTAAATTTTCATAGTGACAGTGCTATAAATTACAAGGAAAAGAAAAACTATTAGATTGTACCATTACCACATGTAATAATCAAAGCTGAAATAAAAACTCCGATCACCCCAAACAGCATGATGGTTAAAAAGTTATGGAAGAACTGTTTCTTCTTCACCTGAAATCTGTTAGGAGGGATAACACAAGACATTAAAAACTTTTGGAACCACAAGAGCTGCTTGAAATCTAATACAAGGCAAACTTTTACCCTGCATTGAATATAATGGGAGGAAGGAGATATATGAAGAATAGTTCTTCATTAAATGTTAGGATGTGAGAACTCTTCCCTTTGGTGGTTAATAGTAGTATTATTCCAGCAATGCATCCCTACCAAGGAGAAAGTTAATTAGAGGCACAAGGGCTCAACATTAATTTCTTTTTATATTCCTACGAAACTATCCATAAAAAATACTATTATTGAATGGTTTTTCAAAAGAATTACCCTGTTAAGGAAGGGGGGAAAAATAAGAGAAAAATAACTCTTTCGAGTTAGAACTGTTTCTAGAAAGCCAAAAAAGCTCATAGAAATTCAGAGTTCTGTTGTTCTTCATGCCATTGCAACTACGTAAATAAGGTAACCCAACACTAATTTATGATGAAGATTGAAGAGGATATATTATTCAAAGAGAGACATTTTCATAAGCAATTTGATACTTGAGCATATCATCATATACTATTGATCATATCGTCTCTATATACTTAACCTTTTAGATAGCTGGTATAATGTATTGTGTTTGAGGGCAAGTTCCACTCACTAATACAATCTAAAATAATTAGGTAAAGCACAGTGCTACTCAAAAGCAGCTGCATTCTTGAAAAGACCGCATGTTTCTTTCTTTTCTTAGTGACTATTCAAATATTGATTTATATATGTCATTATTACTAAATCATTCCCTTGAAATACATATATACTTAACCCTCCCTCTCCCTAAGGACCCTTTTGCCTTGAAATTAATCGTACAGTATCCATCAATGATTTCAGCCATTCTTGTTATTGCTAGTTATGAACAAATGGTGCATGCATAACATTTATTCATGTCTGTAAATGGATTTGGATGATGGAGAAAAAAAAATAAGAATAGAGAGAATGTAGCTTACTACAATAATGGCAACAATAGATTCATTAACCCATCGATTTTCTTCAAGCAAGTGACCAATGACCAAGCAGAGGCATAGAACAGCCACAAAGAGTGATATGGGCACCACTAGTGCATGTTCATGAGCCAAATTCCTCACTACCTCAGGAACCAAATTCAGTGGCACCATACCGATATATTAATCAAGTTCAAAAAACGGTTACGCTCCACCGTCACCTCACTAGTTTATATTTATAACAACAACAATAATAGCTATAAAGCTAACTTTGTTGATGAAAATCAAACGTCAGACAATCACGAACTCAAAGGTTGTTGTTTGCGGTTCTAACTTTCAAAATGTATATATGTTGCTGAATCTGGGAGCAGTGAAACGATAAAAAACAGACACAAACATGCCACGGATCACACGTGTAGCGGTGACAGCAAGGAAAGACACGTAGTAGAGAATGCATGAAGAGTTAACGTGGCACTCTACGATCAAGATCCTAAGGTTTACACTGTTTAAGGTTTGACAAATACTTTGTATTTGGTCACATTCTATATTAAGTTACTCAAATTATTATTTTATATGTGTAACATTTTGTACATTCATTATGTAAATATATTTATGGCTTAATCACTATTCCTTAGCATCTTATATACAATAAATAAATAATTAATTCATTAAAATTATTAAAAATGACTAAATTTATTAATTTTAATTAATAATTTTATAAATTTAATTTTTATTTTAAAAATATCTATAATATTAAATAATATAAGTGATTATTATATTTAATGATACTACTTGTAATTTAAATAATTTTTTTCATCAATAAATATGACTTAAATTAAGAGAATAAAAAATAAAATAATTATACACATACAGGAAATGAGTGGCCAACTCATTAATTAATAAATTTTATAATAAATTAAAAAAATAAATATAAAAATGATAAATTAAAAAATGAAAAAATTAATACATTTAAAAATAAATTTATATATTTTTTTATAATTAGAAAAAAAATGCACCTGCATATTTCTTATATAAAGGATCAAAATATTATGATTCTTATATAATATATATTTTTTATGAGTAAAAATATTTTTGGTCTCTTATTTTATCTTAATTTATATTTTCAGTCTCTTATAATTTTATTATTTTTAATCTTTCATAAATTAATTAATTTAATAATTTTAATTATTAAATAGTGATGTAGTGAACGAAATTTTCTCTTGAAATTTTTATTTAAATTTTTATGTAATTTTTAATTGTTACAAATTTTTTACATACTAAAATCATAAAAAACGTTAAAAAAAAATAAAATCTTAAATATTAAATTTTTTAAAATCACAAAAAATATTAAAAAATAAACATTTAACTGTAAAAAATTATAATAATTAAAAGTTACTAGAAACTTAAATAAAAAATTCTTACACTTAATTTATGTTGTTCACATTATTACTTAATAATTAAAATTAATTTCAATGACTAAAAATAAAATTAAATAATTTATGAGAGATTAAAAAAATAAATTTTTTATGAGAGGTTAAAAATAAAAACAATTTATGATAGATTAAGAACAATAAAAACTATTATATAAAATTATAAATAGATATTAAAATAAAATAAAAACCAAATATATATATATATATATATATATATATTTATTATGTTTTGATATTTGTAGTTAGTTAACTTTACTAATGCTGATGTGCTTCATTGTAAGTCACATCAACATGTTATGTAGAATTATATATTAACAACATTTTTGTATTAAGAATTAAATGATAATAATGATAATGATAATAACAACTATAATAATATTAATGGTGGTGCTTATAACAATGGTGATGAGAAATATTAATGATAATAATATTAGTAACAACGATAATTATTATGATAATAATAACAATAATAATTGATAATGTTAATACTTATAAACAAGATGAATTGTTTTATAATATAGAAATAGTGCATTTTTTTTTAAAACTAATAACTAAATTAATAAATATTTTTTTATTTTGTAAATAAATATAAAAATATTTTTAAAATAAATTAAAAATATATATATTTTTATCAGATATGTTTTATTTTAAAAATTATATTTAAAAACTAAAAAAAAAACTCAGCAACCATGCCAAACATGTTTATTCCTTGTGGGTCCAAAATATATATCAATATTCAAGAGCATCCCTATCATAATAGTTGATGCAAGAAATGAACAGCCATAGCGTCCACTTGGAGAGCTGGGAGAATGTTCACAGGTGATCCAACTAGACCTCTGAGAGGCATATCCTTCTTTGTTAAAAGATATGGACACAAGCGTTATTTCCTCCCTTGAATTTTGAGGCTGTTATGTGTGATGGAGATCAACAATCCAGTCACACTTAAGGACATCTTCATCGTGCCAAATAATTCCTGCATATCTATGGAGGTTGCAATAACTGAGATGCCATGTAAGAAGGAAAATAAAAAAATAATTTAAAAAAAAATGTAGTATATGAATGTTTCTGTATATTAGTTAATTATGATTAATTAATTTATTTATTTTTAAGGAAGTTAATTTTAATTTATAAAAAAATTAATTTTATTTTTTCTTTAAGTGTTATGAAAAAGTTTATCATATGACCATTAACCCTAATTGTTAGGAACAATAGCACCAAAGTCGGTGTGCTCCTTGAAGACTGAAAAGATTCCCATCCACATTAAACGTCACATACTCATCATGAGAGAAGCTCCTATGACCACAGGAAAACAGGGGAAGGCTCGATCTATGTCATGATTTTTTTTATCAACCACAATTAATTATTAATTTTTGTTAATAATAAAATTCGAACTAACAATCTTTTCTTTTCTCTTTTTTCTTTAAATTACCGAGTCAACCTTATAATTCCAATTAATGTCATGCATGGAGAGGAGGGAAAAAAAATAAACTTAGTGGCCAAATGGACATTAAACTGCTGGTGCTGGTAAATCAAATTGCACCATCTTATTTTCCAAATAGATCACAGAAAGCAGCCAAAAATGAGCATTGAGTGCATCCCAGATAATGATCTCAAGTCCAGCAAACGAGAATCTGGTCATGTGAATACCAAGCTGGCCCCACATGAGCTTGTATGGACTATATAGATCAGGTGCCATACAATTTTCTCTGAAGAAACCGCGTCGAATGTAAGTGGTGGAATTACTAATGTTATGTTAGGATTGGCCAATCCAAATCCACAAAAATTCCGTAGTCATTACTATTAGTAATAGAAGATGGGGAACTCAGCAACCAAGCATATGCTGACTTTGACGTATATTTGCCACTCCCACTAGTACAAAAACAAGATGTCAGTCGCATAACGTAATTACATAATGTAATGTGCACATTGCTTCAAAAAATGCAACTTACATAATTGCATACTTGAACTGTGGTTAAGGTTCATATTTGACATTCATAAGGGTTCTCCTTCTCCTCTTTTATAGCTTCATGCCTTCATCACTACTTCATCCACAGTCGCACATCAACAAGACACATGCACATTGGCACCCTTTGCTCTACTTCCCTTTCTTCTTTGTTGTGGTGTGATTTCACTATGATGGGGTGTTGATGTCGTTCATGACACCATTATTCATGAGTTTCTTATCTCTTATATATTTTTTTTATTTGTAATTTTTTTCAAGCAAGCCAACCCTTGTAACCTATCATTCTACGATAGGTGGAGTTAAGTTGAATTTTTCTTGACTAACCAAAAGGTAAGTCAGCTTAAATTGATCCATTTTTTGCATAACCTAAATGAGTCAAGTTAGCTCATTTTAACAGCTTTAGAAGTTAGGACCGCTACAATATACAATTTAAATTATATCCCCATGTCCTAATAACATATGTAAACATCTTAGTATCAACTAAAAAGAGAGATTCAAGGATTTAGGCAAAATTTACATATGATGTACAATCACATTAGTAGTAACTTAATTTTAGCATCGTATTTAGACACATGGTTAATTGTAATGGAAGATTGTTCAACCTATATAAATATTCAAAACACCCATTAATTACTTTTTGAAGTTGAGTCCCAACCCTTTTCAATTTCATTTTTATACTTTGACGCTTTTCACACTCATTTGTTAATTGTTCATGTAAACATGTAACAGATTTTTCCTTGGTTGGTTTAATGTCAGCACCAAGACCACTACAATACCTTGATTGTTCTCCTACAATTAGTTGAGAAAACTACATTAACAATTTGGTCTTTATCAGTCTCCTCATTTATGCCTTCTAACTTCTCCAAAGTAACTTCTTGAACCAGACATCTATGATTGATAAGTTGTTTTTATCTGTTTAATCTAGGATTGAACACCATTTTGATCCTTAAAAGTTTAAAGCGTTTCACATTATCTCTAAAACTGAGAAAATTCAAAATAAATTCCTATAATATTAAATAAGTTTCTAAATTTAATTACATACTTTCAGTTTAATTAATCCTTAAATATATATTATAACTTTTTAAATTTTAAATTAAAACGATTAATATTTAATAACTGTTGATTATTCAAAAAATTAAATACCAAAAAACAAACTATATAATTAAACTTAATATCACTTTCAATATAAAACACTAAGATATCATTTGTTCATTTATATATTACTTCTTATTTTTACTTCATGTGAAACTTCATTCTTATATTTATACTCTAACAATAATAATATACACTTTCAATAATCCAAATGGTGTTTTATCCTAAAATTTATCAAAACTTTCATAACTATCCTTTCTTTTACATCATTAAGAACATATTTTCATATTTTCATATTTTAATATTTTAAGGGACATGCTTTTGAACAATAATAAACATTTTTGTGGTCAAATTTTCAATAACTACTACCTTATCAATCGAAATGATACCACACAATTTGTCGACAACATTGTTTATTTTTTTTTTTCAACACTTGAATAACTGGTTTTTCCTCTTCCGACTTTTCTTATATTTGTACATCCTTTTTTTCAATTTTTTTTGACAAGCATAATATAGAAATTTAAGAATATAAAAAGAAGAAAAATCATGATTAATAAGAACATAGCAACTTAAGTTAAAATCGAAAGAAAATAAAAAAAAGTACCTTCCTGTTGTTGACTCTTGATATCATTTGAAGAACTTTGAAGTCTTAAGTCTAAAAGAAGGCTTGAAGGTGTTATTACTATGGGTATGTTTGAACCAAGTTTATTTTTACTTCAAAACTATTTTTAAGTTAAAGATACTTTTTTTTCACGTGGAGTTGAAATTTTGACAAACTGATATTAAGATACTGTTTAATTACTTTTAAAATAAGAACTTAAAAAAGTAGAAATTGTTCGTCAGTTTTAATTTTTTTTAAGTTAAAAGCTCTTTAAATTAAAAGTTGTTTTGGTATAAAATTTTAAAAGCTTTAATTTTATTTAAAACTAGTTATCTTATTCTATAAAAATATATAATTATAAAATAAGTAAAACTAATTTGATTTACATAAAAATAGTTTGATGATAATAAAAATAAATAAAATAATTAATTATATTTTTAGTTTCTAAAATTTAGAAAATTAAAATTAGATTGATCTCAAATTTTAGAAAAATCATTTTAGTTCATCAATTTTTTTTAAAAATTTGTAGCTCCCCTAAAATTAACTATTCAAGAATTAAAATAGTTTTTTAAAAAATAATTTTAATTTCTTAAATTTAATGTTTGAGAATTAAAAATATATTTAAAAAAAATTTGAGACAAATGATATTCTTTATATTTGGAAGATCAAAATTAAATTTATTTCAAATTTTAAAAATTAAAATATAATTAAATATAAATAAAATATTAAAATTCATTGCTGGTCAAATACGCAATTAATGGTTTATATTTAAAAAAAAAATGCGTAATGGCTTCTTTTTTTTATCCGAACCTTGGAAAGCAGAAAATGAAGGTATACTTGGGGATTGAGGACGGAACTCTTCAATAAAAGCCATTGAAGAGATATTTTTTCGAAGCTTGTTTTTAATCTTTTTATTGAATAAAAAATAACCTTGGTTTTTTTAGTGTTGTTGTGAGAAAAGAGTTTGACCTAATTTTTCTTTAAAACGAGATTACAAAAAATAAAAATGGACCAAACGCTAGTTAAATACACACTTAGAAGAATAATAATATTAATCAATATATAAGCTCTTAATAATATTACCAAAATAATAAAATTGCGCTACAGTCTATCATACTTTCCATTGACAATAAGAAAATCAAAATATTATAGATGAACATATGAAATTTCTTCAATTCTTCTCCACAGTAAAATGGAACGCAAGAAAAAAAAAATTCATACTCTAAATTAATGAATTATGTATGATGAGGCATTAGTAACAATATGGATTAAAATTTACAATTTGCTACGGTATTGGACAGATCATGAAAGTGATATGAACCCAGTGGCCACCCAAATAGAAAGTCTTGAATTCTATCATTTTCCAATACTGAACTACTCCTAAGTGGGATATTGAGTATGTTGGTCCCGAACTATGCACACAATTTCAATTTATCATCTCATCAAACACCTTATAAAATTATAACTAAAATTAAAAATCTTTGAGTAGCACATTATTATAAAATTATAACTAAAATTATAACTAGATTAACTTCGAAAATGATATAAAAGTAACTAATTTTATAAATATTGATAAAGTTTTATCTCTTAAATATATAATGTTAAGACATTATTTTATAATTTAATCTAGCCTAAAAATTCAAATTGGTTTAAAGGAAAATATTTTATTACGTATTTACACTTTTCTATCTTTTCAGACTTTTTATTTTTAAAATAAAATTCAAATAATTTAAAGAAGTATTTATCTATTTTTTAGATTCTATATCTTTAATCATTTAATCTTATCCAATAATTTCAAAATATTTGTTATTGCTTACATATAGTGTGACTAAAAATTGGACCGATTTATTTGTGTTTTTTAAAATATTTTTTTAATAAAATAAGCATATATTTTTTTTTAATTTTTAATGTATGTATCTAAATTACTTATTTTTAAAATAAATTATTTTTTTTAAGAAGCAAATTTTATCTATTTCTCAAATAATCAATTATTTTAAAAAATATATTTTTCATAAATATTTATTTTAAGTTTAAATAAATAAATAAATAATCTATTTTTTATGGTAAGAAAACATCACTGAACTTGTTCAAGAAGGACTTTACTTTTTTTTTTTTGGTACGTAATTTTAAACTTTTTTTGGTACATAACGACTTTGCTTTTTAGACTCAAATAAAACATAACACTGAAATTATTATATTCAGACTTTAGATAAAACTTTACTTTAGCTTCTTCTTTTCTATAAAATGATTCATTCATTAAACACGAGTTTCCAAATTAAAAACTGTAGAATATGAATCAAAATAAAGAAATAATGAGAAGCACAATACCACAACATCATGAAGAAATACATCATCTCATGGGTAAAATTTTTGTCATGATTATAATGATTTTTGAGCTTATTAAAAATAATATATATTATTAAAAAAGTAAAAATTAAAAATATTATATAAATAGTTATATAAACTTTTAGTGGAAGAATAATGAAAATAATTGAGCACAACCGATAAAAAATATCATTAAAAACAAATTATAAATAAATATATCGTTAATCTATATACAAAACAAACTTAAATATATTACTTTTTTTACCGGAACTTAAATAAAATTAAATATATTCTTCAAAATATAATTAATGGGAACAACATATATAACCTTGGGTTTCTACTTTGTGTAACTTAATGTTTCAGATTAAATACATAGATTCCATTGCATCATTGGCTTCTAATTTGTTCTTTACTACAAGTAATACATGCAATGTAGTTTAATATAATATTATTAATTCTTCATAACAAATAAATCAGGATATATATCAAAATTGTCATGTGATTTTCTATTAATTACAAAAAATATGCATAGATTTTACTTCATATTCATGTGATCAATGTATCTAATTAATGATGGTTGATATTGAAATTGACCAAATGAAGCAAACGTGAAAGCATTGTCTGCCAGAGCAATAGCGCATATATGTTTGTCTAATTATTGTTGCGCATTTATTCAATTATCCGCATTTTTCTGATATATGATTTGTTAAAATTATCGATGAATCTTAATTAAATCATAGAAACAATTGTGCTTCAAGATTACATACTGTTCACGCCTATAACAAGTTCTGTTACGGCACTTCCATCGCTGAAATTTTTTTTTCTTTTCTTTTTAGACTATAAATATCTTTTATAAAAAATAATAATCATATTTAAAAATATAATTATATATTTAAAATTTAAACTCAAAATAATTTATTAAATGAAAATAATCTTACATTAATTAATCTACACACTCAATAATATCTGGTATTTTGCATTTACTTATTAAGTATAGATGTTCAAGACTTTCTCATTGAATTCGGTGTTTAATTAAGCACTCCTCAAGATGAAGATACCAATATAAGAGCTTATCTTTAAAATTTTTATGAACTCGTGTATTTTTTAAATAATAATAAATTATATATAAATATTTTAGGTTATCTGTAAGATTCATTTTTATAAAAATTTTAAATTCTTGAGATGGAGAAATGAGTTGTTTAAATTGTAAAAGATAAATATGAGTGATATATATGCAATGACGAGATCCATTTGGAATCTCAAAAAGTGAAAAAAAAAAAGTCAAAATTGAGATAACTAAATATGTTAAAGCATTTTACTTTCTGGAATTAAATTTTTTATTTGATCATTAATTTTTTGAACTTTAACTTAACATCGTCATGCAAAAAATTTTACATTATTAATTAATTAAAAATCATGATAAGAATTGCTTTAAATATATTTATTAAACAAAATCTGCTATTAAATAACAATATAAATTTTCTTTTACATTATTATTACATACACAATATATTCTCTTGTTATTATATATAATCTATTTATTCACCAAATATATATATATAAAATCTATTTTTTTAAAAAATATAACGCAATAGCCAACTTACATATTAAAAAAAATTAAATAAATTTTTGGCCCTTAGATATTTATGTGTTTTTTTTTGTATTTACTTTTTATAAAAAATTTATTATCTATTATTGACCCTAGTCTGTCAAGTGATACATCTAACCCTTATTGATTATTTAAAAAATAATTAATAATATTTAATTATATATTATATAAAAATTAATTAAAATTATAAATTAAATGGTACTCTCAAATTATCTAATAATTTCTCGTCTCGTGACAGTTTCTTCCAACTCCTATCAATGTTATTCCCATTCTTCACTTACACCAAAAAACCACCTAGCTTTAGCCTCAAAATCAGGCCACCCATTCACCATTGTGCAGATTACCATTGCCATCTTCTTCCTCACACCTGCAAATGACAACGATGAAGTTAGCTTTTCTGGTGCAAAATACTCTTCTTCCTTCTCAAGCTAGCTTTCTCACGCACCATGCACCAGTGTTCACTCCACCTACTCGGAAAGAAAAGCTTGTTGCAAGCTGGCCCTTAGTCATTATCATTCCTATTAAGAGTCGATTTAGACGATTTTTTTTTTTTTAAGTATTTGTAAGCGAAGAAAAAAAATTAAATTAAAATTAGTTTATGTACAAGTTAAAAATTAATTTTTAAAGAAGTTAATGTGAGGAAATTTTTATAAATTTACTTGTGAATAGAAAAGATTATTTTGTTTTTATTTTTTTCTTGCTTCTTAAAAAAAATTATTCAAACTGGTTTTAAGTTTGACAACATCTTGAGCATTTAAACAATCTCTGGTTTGAAAGATTCGATTCACTTTAACCATCATATAGTGTAATGTTAGTAAAGCATAAGACATTAATGAAAGTAGTAATTTCCCAGGGACAAACAAGTTGATTTTTAGTAATTCACTTTCTCCAATCCTAAAACAAGGAACACAAGTAACTCCAGCATTTGGATCCGATGCAGTTTACTCCCTGAGTCTAATGTTTTGAATAATATTCATTCATGATCATAATCAGCTAATGTTTATACATGTTTAAAAAATTATAATTTATAATTTATAATAATAAATAATATTTAATTATGTATTATGAATATATGGAATCATACAGTTAAGAACTACCTAATAAATTTTCATTATTTTTGTTAGTGTCCTCAGTACAAGCTCGTGTGCTACCAGCTTGATATTCACATGACCAGTTATTCTCATTTGCTAGACATAATGATCATTATCCAGGATGCGGTGGATATTCATGGGATGACTTTGTTTGGTTGCTTTGTGATCTATTTGGAAAATGAGGTGCAATTTCATTTACCAGCACCAGCAGTTTAATGCTCATTTGGCCACTAATTTGCTTTATGATCCGGTGCATGACATTGATCGATCCTTTCTTAGTGGCTTGGTTGGGACACTCTCAGGATGATGATGTGACGTTCAATGTGGATGGGAATCTTTTGGGTGTTCAGGAGCACGCCCACTTTGGTGGTATTGCTCCTAGCAACTAGGGTTCATGGTTATATGATAAACTTGTTTGTAACATTTTTTTGATAATAAAATAAACAGAAAAATAAAATTAATTTGTAGAAATTTTTTGATATTAAATTTTTAAATTTTTTTTTATGTATGTATAAGTTAATTTTAATTTATAAAAAAATAATTTTAATTTTATTTTATTTTTATAAAAGTGATTACAAAGAAGTTTATCCAACCAGAGATTATGAGTAATTTTATAGGTCCCTGTCAGTTTGAATTCCTTACATGCCATCTCACTTATTGCCACCCCATAGATATGGAGGAGTTGTTTGGCATGTTGAAGATATACTTAAGCGTGACTGGATTCTTGATCTCCATGGCACATCACACCCTCACTTCAAGGAAGGAAATAATGTCTGTGTCCAACTTTTAGCTTATTTTGTTCTATATGCAATTTGTATCTCTAAGACGTTATCCATATATTTATATATTGAGAAAAAAGGATCTAAATTGTCCTCTCATTTCCACCATTCATTTTCTTGATTATTTTTCATTTTGTTAAAATATAATAATTAAAATTAGTTACTTATTAGAATAGTTAAATTTAAAAAATAAATAGTAAGAATGAATACCTTTTTAGAATTACTTTTATAATAACTTGAACCTCCTCTCTCTCCCTCTCTATCTATCAATATATTTTAAACTTTGAATTATCATACATTTTAAAAAATTAATCAAATCTATGCAAACCTAAGAAAGTTTCTTATATTTTTTGTGCTTAGGATATTTTTTAATGTATAGAGATTCATTTAAAGGTTTTATCTTTCTCTATTAACCACTTGCTAGGAGACTAAGAGGGTAGCAGATTAAATTTTACAAAATCTTTTGAAATAGTAAGATTCCCAAATTAAAATCCATATTAAACTGAATTAAATTAAACATAAGAGATAATTCAGAAGCAAACATTTACATTTACTAAATCCCCTCCTCAAGATCTGTCTCACCTTTTCCAGATTTGCTTGCAATGCCAAAATTGTTTCGAAACTCAAATCTATCAACTAAAGTTGTCATCCCTCAATGAACAAAAGAAACAAAACATGAGTTAACATTGCCTCTAGTATCTCTGGGTCACGACAAACGTGGGTAGTGATGGAGCGAAGCATTCCACGACGTAAAAAAAGTATCGACATGCAACGGCTGCTATCGCTCTCCAGTAGGGAGTCAACATGGTTGAACGATAGTTATGGCGTTTATGAAATCTAAATTCAAGGCTTCAAACCTGACTCAAATACACTTTAGATCCGAATTCAACACACTAATTAGATTTGGCTTCCTGTTCAAAACTTTGTCAAGCACAATTGTGACCCGTCATTGTGAAGTGATGCACTCCATTCCATGAAATATGAATCTCTTATCTTCAAAGTTTTGTAAAATTTATTTTAAAAAAAAAGTAAAGTAGAAAAAGAAAATAAAGTCTATAAATAAAATTAGTATCACAATTTTCTAAAAAATTGATAAGTAAAAAAAAATTCATCATTATAATTAAGATCTTGTTAATCAATATCGACATTAGTTAAAAAATTAAAAAAATATTATTAAAAATTATATGAAAGCATATTTAAAAATCATAGTAAATTATATTTTTATATATTCTTAATTTTTTTAATTTCTTAGCTAATGTTTTAAGAATATTGGTTAAGATTGCTCTTAAAATTTTTATTTTAAATTTATTCCTAATAAATTATATTATTTGAGTAACGTGCCTATAATAATTTCAAGTAATGTATTTATAAAGAATAAGAATATTTTTAATAAAATTATTTCAACATCTAACTTCTTTATTATTATTAATAATAAATTTTTTCTTTATTATTATTAATAATAACTTTTCTCTCAGCGTAAAAAAAAAATATTAACTTTAGTCATTTAACGGATAAGATAACTAAAAAAAATACACCTCTCTTAATTATATTAGTCATTTAAGATAGGATTGTTAAACCCATTGTAATTTCGTTCAGTTAGACAAACCCATAGATATAACAAAGAATTTATAGAAGTTTCACATTTTCAAAGTATATGTCTAAGCTCAAACAAATCTTGAATATGCTGGTTTTACTGTAATTTTTAAGGCCTACAAATGAGAAGATTCGGAAGACAACAATCCATAAAATGACAATGTTAACAGCTCAATGGGTTTTCATCTCTTTGTTCTTCATAAACAAGTGCTAGAAATTCAACCTTATTTATGGACTTGTATGCATAAATGCACACGAACTTTTGTCTCTCTTGACCTCATGGTAATTTAGAAATTAATCAGGACCATGTGTGTTTAATACTAATTCACTTGCTTTTTTGGTATGCTATCAGGATCTCCACCACTGGTCATAACACGTGGCGGTTTTTCAGGGATATTTCCTGATTCAAGTTCACTTGCCTATGGTTTGGCACTAGATAACTGTGGCCCAAATGTGACTCTATGGTGTGATGTGCAGTTGACAAAGGATGGAGTTGGGTTTTGTTTCCCAGGGCTCAAGCTGGACAACGCCACTGAAATTTCCATTGCTTACCCAGGCAAAGCAAAGGGTTACTTAGTTAATGGGGTCTCTACTCGGGGATGGTTTTCTGTGGATTATAAGTTCGATAACTGGCAAATGTCTCTCGTGAGTTCAATCTATCTCAAGACATGAATTTTTTTTTTCTTTACTAAGCTAATATTTTCCTGTTTGGATAATGTTTAAATCTTTTCTATCAAATAAATAAGATATTTATAAGGATAAGAAGGTAGGGTTAGTTATGACATTGGCTATTTGAATATGGAACTAGGAGGAAAACATCAATTTAGTTTTGGCACCATGGTCAATTAGATCCCAGCCATTATGAAAAAAGCAAATTTAGTCCTTGACTTTAGCAATTAAGCAAATCAATGCACTTTGCTCTTGACGTTACGAAAAGGCAATTTAGTCTTTTTAATTATGGTAATTATTAGTCAATTTGGTTCCTAACTTCAGGAAGAAAATTCATTAATGGTAGTCAAATTGAAGGTCTAATTGACTGATTTGATAATGTTAAGAACCAAATTGACTGTACATTTTAGGGACCAAATTGATTGGTGGTGTCAATTTCCAGACTAAATTGATGTCTTATTCATGAAACTAGTTCTTTGAGCTTGCCTTTGATAATCTCAGAAGTGGGAAACTTGTTCAGGGAACAGTAGTAATCACTGATAATTTTCTTGTTACTGGAACAGTTGTTCAGGGAGTGTACTCTCGGACTGCAAAGTTTGATGGCAACAAGCTTCGCATTCTCACTGTTGAAGAAGTAACTAAATTAACAAAATCACCATCTACAGGCCTATGGTTAAATGTTCAGGTAAATGGAAGAATATTTGTTTCTTATCCTTGTAATTGAATACATTCCTTTGTTTCAAGGCAGGTCATGAATTTATGCATTTAGGGTCTGACTATAATCTCTATCGTTGACTCATCATAGGTAAAAAGGTTGGCCCTAGATCCTAATTAGATTTATGTTTTGAGTTTTATTTCTAAATTGGATGGGTTATGACCTTAAAACCATTATTGATTATGCGATTAATCTTGAATGTTTGATTGATTGTATGTTTTCTCCCCCTTTTAATGCTCTTGAAGAATTATGGATTTAGAGGTAATTGATTGATTGATTGATAAATTGTTTGGAAAATTGAATTGTTTATTGTGCAAGGATTAAAAACATTTTAGAATTCAATCTAAACCCCTAAGTATGTGTTAAATGTTTAAGTATGGACTAAGAGACCTTGAAAGGCCTTAAAAGTCGCAAAATGTGAACTATAAGTTTGTAGAGTCACAAACCCACACTTAGCCTGGTTTTGACACTTAAATTGGGGAAGGAAGAAAGTAAAGGAGGATCTTTACCAAAATGATGCTTAGCCTAAGACCATGATGTTTAGTGCCAAAGTTGGCACTTAGCCTTAAACTTTATGGTGTTAGCCTAAAATTGCATAGAATATCATGCTCTTTGTCTTCTTAAGGTTGTGGGGGAAGAGGGGGTTCTACATTAAGTATGGGATCCCTAAACCTATTTCATGAGTTTAGTTATTAAATTAGACTTAGGTTTCTTCATAAGAAATGTAATCCTAGATGTTAGCTAACCAATTAAGATTTATAGCTTAAGATATAATTATTTTAGTGAGTAAAGGTCAAGTTGTCAAGATTATGTGATGAATTCATGTTTTTTTTCCTAATTTTAGGCACAATAAATTATCAAACTAAATTTTGAGGTCAACATAAAAGTTGTATATAATTATTTTAGCTTTCAAACAAGATAAATATCTTCTTGATAGGGTTAGTATAACTTTAAATATTACGTTTACACTCAACAAAGGCCATAGTTACATAGGAAAAATGTGACAATATGTTGTAGGAATCCTAATGGGTATGCATAATGTTAATGACTTGAAGTATCTATATGTATGCAAATGTATATTACGATATGTGTGTTGATGAATGTGAATGAATGTCATTAAGACGAGTAACCTAGTCTATAAGATGTCAAGAATAAACCTAAGTGGTATCTAAGTAGTAAGTGACCTAAGCTAAGAGGGAAGATGATGACATACTTAAGTGTGATGAGTAGTCCAAAAGGACTAATATTTACATTGAGATATGATATGTATCATTTGTGTTGAGTTATGAGTTGGTGTGAAATAGATACAAGCTAAATGATAGAGGTCGTAACATGTTTAGCTTGGACCTTGAGGGTTTTAGAGATTAGGAGTGGAAATCCCAATGATTAATACTAATCTTATAGGACCCAGGTGTACTTTGAAAGCTAGGTAACACCAATGAACACCATATGGATATCATTTTAGTGTAATACGGTCTATATTAAAGACATTGATGTCAATGACGCTTTTTGTGGGTCAACATGTGCTCCTAAACTATTTCATGAGTTAAAATTGATACTATATAGCATATGGAGTAGAGTTAGGAGAACATTGCATTACATGTAGAAATAATTTTTAGTGATTATTGATAAGACTTCATGTGTTTATATGAATTAAAGGAGTGTAAATATGTATGTATATAATAATGTATATTAGTATGTGTGTATTTTACTTGTTATTAGTTTTAAACTTTGAGCATGAAACAAGAATGTGTTCTCACTCCTTGTTTGTTGTCGATTGCCTTGTCTTTCTTTGCGTTGAATACCATTTATTAGTTATGTGCATTATGACCCTAAGTAGGATGTTATAAAGAAGGCTAAATTGTTTATTTATATTATTTATGTTTAGTTCATGGGATTAAAAGCTATAATCATTGTGACATCAAAGCATGGGAATTGTCATGTGTTTAATTACCTTTGCTATGTTATTTCTTTTAAGATGTATGACATTTGGAGTATTAATATTATTTTAATTATGTTTTTATTATGAAGCTTTATTTATTTGAATTTTAAATTAAATTGACTAGTTATTGATGTCTTTTATTACAAAGAAAAATTTCAAAAACTAACGTTATTTATTTTTGCAATATTTCTTTTACTTATTAGTTATGGAGTAATGGGTGTCACAATTTTAGTCCTTAGAAAATTTTGAAATTTAAATTTTAGTTTGTATAAAATTTTTATTTTTTAATTTTAGTCCTTAAAAAAATTTAAATTCTAACTTTTAGTCCTTAATTTTTTGTCTTTAGTCATTTTTAAAATCTCTAATTTCTTCTTCATCCACTTTTATCTTACCAGTATCATTATACAATATCATTCAAACCATTATTAGTGAATAATGGTAAGGGTGAAAGTAAACGTGATCCAAACATTAGCCACCCACTTTGACTCATTTAAAATACCTTGAACCTTTAATCCTCCTAATCTAAAAGCCAATTTTGCTAATAAATTTGGAATAATTATGTAATATTTTATTAGGACTTCTCATTAACCAATTATGAATGAGTTTGGGCCCAAAATTATAAAATTTGTCTAACCATTATTAGGGATTAATGAAAAATGTGGAAGTGGAACCACATTACCCATACATCAACCTAACCCACTTGAAATATCCATCTAAACTAAAAATATACCTAGTAAAAAATTATCCTAAAATAAGTGTATTCAATTTGCCATGTTGTATAATTTTTATGTCCAAATTTAACCATAATCAATTGATTAGTATTCCCAATAAAAATATTAATATTCCAAATTTTTGGATCAAGTAGACTTTCATTTATGTGAATTACGAGTTATGCATGTTTAAGCTATTTCGGATGAGTCCAAATAGGTTGAGTTGATGTTTGGACCACATGATTTTATTTTCACCTTTTTTATTATTTGCTAATAATGGTTTGAACAATATTGTGTAATAATATTGGTAAGATGAAAGTGAATAAAGAAGAGAGTGCATTATCTAAAAAAGACTAAAGACAAAAAAAATAATTAAGGACTAAATTATAATTTACATTTTTTGGAACTAAAATCAAGGAATGAAAATTTTGTAGGAACTAAAATTAAAAGGTAAAAAACTTATAGGACTAAAATAAGAATTTAAAAAATTTCTATAGACTAAAATTAATAAAATAATGTTGTGTTATGTGTCATCACATTAAGGTGTCATGTGACACTTCGACAAAATTGACACATGACACATGACATGTTATTTATATGTGGTGTCTTATGACTCTCATGTATCATATTAATGTGGATTTTTCGTTAGACACATTAGTACTTAATAGATCTAATTTAATCTTGAAGACTAAAATTGATAATGAAAGATTAATAAGAAATCAATACTTTGCCAATAAAAATTTTAAAAGAATAAAAATCAAAATCTAAAACAGTTGAGAGACTAAAAACTTATTTAATCCAAAACATAACATATTAGATAATTTTTTTAATGTAAGAATGAAATAAATAAACATTAATCATTAAAATTTATCTTTAAAATAAAACTAAAGTTTATAAACTATGCAAATTCTTAAAAGTTATATAATTTTCATAAAATCACCATGTAACTTTAGAAAACTTTTAATTTTAACTACTTTTAATCTTTACTATTGTATCATCTTGATTTACCTCTCACCTCTTGAATGAATATGACAAACAGTACATACATTCCCCCGTTATATTTGACGTGGTCAATTTACACAAACAATTCTATGATTCACATGAAATTGACCAAGTGAAGCAAACGTGATAGCATCGCCTGCAAGAGCAATAGTGCATGTTTGTTCTAATTATTGATGTGCATTTTTTTTTTTTAATTATTTGCATCTCTCTGATATATGATTTTTTAAAATTATCGTTGAATCTTAAATCATAGAAACTAAACGTGCTTAAAGGATATACAATTATACACAGTCCACTTCCATAACAAGTTCTATGACTTATCTTAAAGCATATTTTACTTTTAGGTATTAATTTTTTTTATTTGATCGTTACTTTTACAATCTATTTAAATAAAAAAAAAAACTGTGTGTAATAATAGCAGGCTTACAAATTAAAAAATATGATACCTTGCATACACATGGATGGATGGAGAGAGAGATAGAGATTGTTACAAATGGACATGGTTGAGATTTTACGTGGAACATTAAATTTACAGCAACGTCACGAGATGTGAATCCCCCAATCAATATTTTTTAATATTAAATTTTATAACTATTTCAGTATCTGAGATTTTTAAATAAATGCACCACAACCAGGTCATCATTGGGTAACACCAAATTGCACGGCGATATTATGGCATAAAATTAATAAAACAAGATATATAGTTATAGATCTTAAACAATGTCCTTGAAAATCGTGCATATCACAAATGCATCACTGTTTAATCTTTTACTATTCGTTTTCCATATATACTTTGAAAAAATCCCAATAAAATAAAATATAATTTGTGAGCAGATTAAAGAGTAAGTAAATAAGCGTTCTTACTGCGTAAACAAAAAGAAATGTTCTTAATCGTAAAAAAAAAATAGAAACGTTCTTAGGTTGACTTTTTTTTTTTTTAAGACTTCATTAAATTTTTTAAAATATGATAATGTGCAAACTGAAAACATACATTAAAGAAACATATATGCATATAAAAACAAAATAAGGATTTGGAGGAAATTTCTGGCAGCTACTCTACTTGATACAAAAGAGGACATGCATGCAGCAGTGATCATTAAATGCAGACATAAACACAGAAATATTAGCTAGCAGCAGCCACAGTATAGTACTACAAAACGAATTTACTGACACTTTTTCTTTCTTATCTTACTCTGTTTCTCACCTTTGTGTGTCTTCCATTCATCTTCTCTCTGCCTATCCATATTGTTATTATTTATTTATTTCAATCATTGCAGATGAAAGCTTATAAGTCAAGCATAACGTTTGAGGCATTTACATGAAATTTCAAAACCGCGTGTGACCATATAACTAGATAAAAAGTCACCACACACACACACATATATACTAGGAAGATAGCTGTATGGTTGACCCTGCCTTCGAAGTAGACGTGAAAAGAAGAAGCAAAGGTTGAGTAAATGGTGTTGTTCTATGCCATGTATATTCCTCTATAGTTGAACAATTCAAGTTCATCAAAGCCTAGTTCCTATAGTTTAACAATTCAAGTTCATCATAGCCTAGTTCCTGTAGTTGAACAATTCAAGTTCATTTGCTTTTTTATTATTTTCTCAGAACTGCACGGTTCTCATAATTGGTACCTCCTTAAAGTTATTAAATTCCAGATAAGGATTTTCTTGGTAAGACTTGAAACCTGTGTGGCACTTCATGGCTCTCTCTCGTGTACTTGCTATACTCATTCTTCAGTACTCATTGGTAGCCCTGGTTTCTTCATCTGGACCACCAAATGGCTGGAAAACACTGCAAGGTGTGTTTCTAATTCTGCTTCCATTTAGTCTTCTAATGTTTGCTATGGTCCTCATTTATCATCTCATTAGCCAGTTGAGTGGTTGCTGAGACTCGTGCTTGGAAGGAAATTGGATATTTGATTTTCTTTCTCGAGTTTGAGACTTTTCAGTCCTGTTTTAATGAACTACTTATTATTTCAACCTTTCAGTTTGATATATGTTAGTAGTGTTCCTGCAATTATCATAGCAATGAATAGTCATCATTTTTTCTGTCTCAAAAATAAAATAATAGGTAAACCATGTTACTATGTTGAATCAAGAGTAAATTGTGAACGTAATGGCGCAACTGTCACCCAATCCCAATTGTCATATATGATAAGTTTGTTTACTTTTATAATAATTATCTTAAAAGTCTTACCTTTCATGAATATGGATTTGTTGATAGTGTAAGATTTAGGATTTAGGGTTTAGGGTCTTGAAAATACCGATTTTTTTGTGATTGATAAGGCCTTCAAATGAGAAGAGTCAGAAGACAATAAGTTTTAGGCTTATAGCAGAAACAAGACTATGAACAACAGATAATGATCCACAAATTGATAATGTTAACAGCTCAATGGGTTTTCATCTCTTTGTTCTTCAAAACAAATGCTAGAATTCAACCTTGTGTATAAACGTGCATACATAAATGCACACCAACTTTTGTCTCAATTCTAGACATCATGTGAATTCAGAAATCAGGAATATATATATATTTAATAGAAATTCATATGCTATGCAGGATCTCCACCACTGGTCATAGCACGTGGCGGTTTTTCAGGGATATTTCCTGATTCAAGTTCACTTGCCTATGGTTTAGCACTAGATACTTGTGGCCCAAATGTGACTCTATGGTGTGATGTGCAATTGACAAAGGATGGAGTTGGGATTTGTTTCCCAGAGCTCAAGCTGGAGAACGCCACTGACATTTCCATTGCTTACCCAGGCAAGGCAAAGGATTACTTAGTTAATGGGGTCTCTACCCGGGGATGGTTTTCTGTGGACTACAACTTTGGTGAACTAGCAAATGTCTCTGGTGAGTTCAATCTATCTCGACATGAACATTTTGTTTTCTTGTTTGGATGATGTTTAAATCTGTTTTATCAAATGAATAAGACACTTGCAAACCAAACATATATTTAGTCCCTGAATTGATTGGCACCATGGATAATTTGACCCTTGAGATTGCAAAAAAGGAAATTTAGTCTCAGACTTTTATTATTGTAATTATTAGTCAATTCGGTTCCTAACATTAAAGAATCAAATTGACTAATGTAAGTAATTGACTGATTTGAATGGTAAGAACCAAATTGACTGTAAAGCTGTAAACTATAGGGACCAAATTGATATTGCTTTTCTAAAATATCAAGGACCAAATTGATTGGTGTGCCAATTTCAGGACTAAATTGATGTCTTATTCATGGAACTAGTTCTTGGTGCTTGCCTTTGATCATAACATCTCAGAAATGGGAAACTGGTTCACTCTCCTTGGCCCTTTTTAATTTATGCTTGTAATCACTGACAATTTTATTGTTATTGGAGCAGTTGTTCAGGGAGTGTACTCTCGGACTAACAAGTTTGATGGCAACAAGCTTCGTATTCTCACTGTTGAAGAAGTAACTAAATTAACAAAATCACCATCTACAGGCCTATGGTTAAATGTTCAGGTAAATGGAAGAGTATTTGTTTCTTATCCTTGTAATCTAATACATTCCTTTGTTTCAAGGCAGGTCATGAATTTATGCATTTAGGGTCTGACTAAAATCTCTATCGTTGACTCATCATATTTTTGCATTCTAAAATACAATGCAGCATGATTCATTCTTCAAGCAACAAAATTTGAGTGTAGAAAATTTTCTACTATCTCTCCCTGCTAAAAGTGTACTTGTCAATTACATCTCATCACCTGAAGTGGATTTCTTAAGAAGAGTAAAATCAAGCTTTAATTCTGGAACAACTAGCTTCATCTTCAGGATTCTGGAGCAGTCTAAGATTGAACCTACAACCAACCAGACTTATGGTGAACTCTTGAAAAACCTCGCACTTATCAAGACCTTTGCTTCAGGAATTCTTGTTCCCAAGGGCTACATATGGCCTGTAGACTCAGACCTTTATCTACAACCACATACCACCCTTGTCACAGATGCTCATAGAGAAGGGCTGCAAATTTTTGTATCAGACCTTACTAATGATGTTCCATTTAGCTACAATTTCAGCTATGATCCTCTGGCTGAGTGTCTATCTTTCATCGATGGTGATGATTTTTCTGTTGATGGTGTGCTGTCTGACTTCCCAGGAACTCCATCTGCAGCCATAAGTAAGTTTTGTTTCTTTTGTATAGAATTCTAAACATTTCTACAGACAGTGTTTTTCAAACTAATGCTACACCTTTTAAACGAGACTTGAATGTCTTTTAACCTTTCATTCTTATAACTTTCATCACATAATGCATTCCCCTAAATAAATTTAATGGAATTGCTATTTTTCATCACATCAATGCAAGTATCGAAGACTAAAGCAAGCCAGAGATGAATATATGTAATCTATGGAGACTGAGTTGTACGCGATTTTCTTCCTATTTTGTGAATTAGGACATGACAATTAAGAGTGCTACATCTATCTAATACTATCATAAATTTTATGGTATCTAATTGCAATCAGCATCCCATTCAGATTCTAAAATTTCATCTCCTACTACAGATTGCTTTTCTGGCCTAAGGGCAGATGCCAAAAAACAAGGTATATTTATTTGCTTTTCTATTGATGTATTACATTTCTTTGCTGTTAACAAGTTATAGTATGTCTTGAGGGAACATATCATTTAAGTTGTCTTTATTGATCTGTTCCTTCTTCTTTCATATTTTTCATGCTAAAGTGGACACTTTGGTTATCACAAAATATGGAGCAAGTGGAGACAATCCTGCTTGTACTGACCTTGCATATAACCAAGCTAAATCAGACGGGGCAGATGTACTTGACTGTCCTGTTCAAATGTCCAAGGATGGAACACCCTTTTGCTTAAGCTCTATAGATCTTTCAGAAAGCACAACAGTTGCAGAAACACAATTCAAGAACCGTGCAACAACTATTCTGGAGATTAAATATCGCAGTGGCATATACACATTCAGCTTGACATGGGATGAGATAAAAACACTGACTCGTAAGTTGAATGGTGTTTTTTAATTCTTTATATAGGTGTGATATTGTTTAGCCATTCTCCCTCGTTTTACTTCCTTGTGGGGTATCAATGGGAACTTTGAATTGTTTAAAATTGTTCAAATCATCTATTCCTAATTTTTTTCCACTAGCTAAAAGTTCCATACATAATTTTATTGGAAAGTTAGAGCAAAGGAAGAACAGAAAAAGAATGCTAGTTGTTTTCAATAAATGCCTACATCCCTCATTTTTGCTATTCTTTGCTTTTTACTGCAGCCTCAGTATTGAACCCTTATGAGAAATACATATTGTCCCGGAATCCAAGATCCAAAAATCTAGGAAAACTCATAACCTTGTCTGACTTTTTGTCCTTGACTGAAGGCTCTCGCATCTTGATCAGTATAGAGGTGAGTTCTTCCATTTCTATCTTGTTTGTCCAGGATTCATTTATGTGTAAGATGTTTAATTTTACAGGTTATTACTCTGACATTAAGCATTATCTAAATGATCATATGGTGAATATTTTGTTAGAGAAAGTAACGTATCTTGATAGAAGGCTATAAAGGAGGATAATATTTGTTATAGGGATCAAAAGGCACGAGTGTTATTGTGCAATAATCAAACCAATTTACACGAGTACAGTACTTGGTCTTTAGTTGCTGTCTATAATTCTTGCAACATGACCAGGAGCTTGCTGCTTGAAAATTTCATGTGAATTTCACATTACTGATGTCTTGACTCCTATTTCAATTCTTTAGAATAAGTTAAGTCCAACTGACGGTTACTCAGACAATGTTGTATTGTATTTCATTGTTATCAAGAATGGTTGATTATTTCATCAGCAATATAATAATTGTTTCCACCTTGACTAATTCTTTTTATGCTTTGTTAAATGCCATTTTCATTTTTTGGTTATCAGAATGCTGCCTATCTTGCTGAGAAGCAGAATTTACGTGTGACCGATGCAGTCCTTGATGCTTTACAGAAAGCAAAACCAACATCACATAAAGTTATGGTTCAGTCAACTCATAGCTCTGTGCTGAAGATATTCAAAGATAAATCCAAATATGAAAGGGTTTACAAGGTTGATGAGAACATTGGTGATGCTGCTGACTCGGCTATTGAGGACATTAAAACATTTGCTGATTCTGTGGTAATAGGAAAGGCATCTGTTTTTCCTGAAACTTCAGCCTTTCTAGTTAACTCTACATACACTGTGGCAAGGCTAAAATCATTTAAGCTCCCAGTTTATGTAGAAACTTTCAGCAATGAATTTGTATCTCAAGCATGGGACTACTACTCAGATCCATCTATTGAGATAAATTCTTTTGTCATTGGAACCAAGGTTAATGGCATTATTACTGACTTCCCCAAGACAGCTAATAGATACAGGAGTAAGTTGAACCTTTTTATATCAACCTTTTTGCTTCTTGAACTAGGACTTTTGAAAAATGACGTCATTTAGTTCTTTCTTTGTGTTGGTAGAACTTGAAAGCTCAAAGTCTACTTGGTTTAAGAAAACATTTTGCTGTTTTTATTTTCTGTTTTCATTAATTACAAAACTGTCACCTTATGTTTACTTTATTTCCTGCTTTTAAAGATTTGTACAAGAAATAAAGAAAATAAGGTAACATTTTGTAATTTTTTATGAAAATAAGTGACGAAAAAGAAATTTTTTTCTCAAATGATCCTTGTTTTACGTGGTGATGATGAGAGCTAGTATATAGTAGCAGAACTCCGCATAGTGCAAAGTGCAAATTAATAATTTTATATGGATGTAAATTCATGAGCATTGCCAACATGGTTATAATTATTAGTTATTAGGTTAATCTATTAATGTAGAAATATCCATGCCACTTGACAGCTTCTTATAGGTCTTACTACTCTTTCTTTGATTTTTTATTATGTGCCTAATAAAAAGAATCCTGCTAAGACTTGGTAACTGTTTGTATGAAGCTATTATGCCCTCATTGCTGACTTGATTGTTGTGCTCCTTGTTGCAGGGAACTTGTGTTTAAAGAATGGCAACAAAGCACCTTATATGAGCCCTATTGAACCTGGCAAACTTTTTAAACAAATTTCTAAGTTGTACCTTCCAGCACTTCCCCCTCCACTCCCAGTCTTGACTGATAGTAATGTGACTGAGGCACCTTTGCCTGGTGTTTCTGGAAAAGTTCCAACTACCAAAGCTGCTCCTGGAGTAGGAGCAGTAGCTCCACCCCCCATCACACCATGAAGAAAAGTAAACAAGAAAACTAACTCTGGCATTCATGCATGCCATAAACTTGTGAACTCCATAGTTGGAAAAGGAATTAAAAGGTATCTTTCTATGAGAAGTGTTTTTTTATTAAATTGAACATTACAGTTATTATGATAGTTACCTTAGACTGTAGAGATAATTTTTGTTTGCTAGTTTCTTCTATCAAGTGCAAAACAATTACAATACATTACATTTGATCTTGAAGCAAATCTCAACTAGTAACATAAATCCCAAAAGTTTTCTAACTGTCACATTTTTTTTAAAGTATTAAACTATTAATAAAACAAAACAATTACTATTGAAATTATAAATATACAACATTCAACAATATAGCATATTTTTCAGGTTAAGTTGTCTGTACATCATTCCCTGTAATGTCACATTTTTTTAATTATTAATCTATTAGTAAAATAAATCAATTATAATTAGAATTATAAATATAAAATACAAAATAATAGTGCATACATTTTAGGTTAAGTTGTTTGTACATCATTCTCCGCAATGTCACATATTTTTAAGGATTAATTTATTAGTGAAACAAATCAATTACAGTTGAAATTATAAATATAAAATAGGTTAAATTAATTAACAAGTTCTTAAATTATTTGAGATTTTTTAATTATGTTTCTAAACTGTAAAAAGGTTATAATTCAGTTCTTGATCTTATAATTTTTTCTTAATTAAATTCTTAAAATATTTAAAACAGTCCCAAATTCTCAGTGTAATTTTAAGTCCTCATAAACTTACTTTAAAGACACAGTTACAAAAATTTAACAAAATCAAGGATATAATTATAATATATTTTTAGTTTTAAGTACTTGATTAAAAATTTTCAATTAATATAAGGATCTAAAAATTAAGTTAAACAAAAAAATACACAGTAATATACCAGCCATTTTACGCTAAGTTGTTCGTATACCACTCTCCTTTGTATGACTTTTTTTTTTTTTTTTTTTTTTTTACAGAATAAACACAAACAATATAAAGGCCAACTTGTATAACGTGAGGGAACACATGGATCAAATTGAACATACTAGTATTATACTTGACACACTATTAGACTTTGACGGAGTTCTAGTATAAAAACTCGATTAAAAATTATTTATAAGTTATGGACTTAATTATAAATTTTTCAAATAATTATTTATTACTTAAAGTAATATAAATAAATTTTAAATTTTCCCTCCAAAATATAAATGATCATTTTTATAAATTTCAATATATTAAAACATTCTTAAAATATCAAAATAAAAATAATAGAAAAAATAAATATAATTTTAAGTATCATTTAATATATAGTCAAAATCATATTTAATATCTATTAAAAATTATTTCAAATATATAGTAAAATTATAAAATATTAAAATTCATCATATTTCATACATAATATTAAAAAGTACACATTCAGTATATAAATATTGATAAAATTTTATAAAAATTATACACAGAATATATTATAAGTGATAATTCACATATAATATATTAACGGCTATAAAATATATATATTATGTTTATATAAAATAAATCTATTGTTCTATATAATATATATCGAATAATTTTTTTCTGCTTACAGTCCATGTGTCATGTAAGTAGATCACAAGTTCAATTAATTTTTTTTTTTACATTTATAATAATACAAAATTATAAAATTTAAAATTGCATTAAACTAATTATAAATATTAAATGTGATTTTTATTATTAATGGTAATATCTAATTATTATTATTATTATTATTATGATTATTATTATTTGATTTATTTAATTTTTTCTCAATATTATTATTAGTATTAATGGTAGATTATTTGATTTGATTATTTAATATTTTATAATATTATAAAAATTATTGTAAGAGAGAATGTAATAAATATTTTTATCATCTAAATTAAGAGAAATGTTGACTATTTTGTTTGAATATAATTATAAAATATAAATTTATAATTTTATTATTATTTTACATTAAAAATTAATATATATTTATTAACTGCATTAAAAA
>JAMLFT010000549.1:0-40307 GCA_026544285.1 Pachyrhizus erosus
AATTTATTGAACATTTTGAAATTTTGATTTTTAATAGATAAGTAGTATTTTGTTTGTAGAATGTGTGGGATAAATATTTATTGTTAATTAAATAAAATTTATAATAAATAGATATTTTTAATATATAAGTTGTATTATAATTAAAATTTATAATTTTTTATATAAGAACAATTTTAAACATTACCCTTCAGTTTCTTTAATGACAGTGCTTTTAAGATTTTTTTAATGAAAATAATTCAGGTTATTCTATAACATCTTATCTCTTTAAATTTATTTTTATTATTTTTATTTTAAATTAAATTTTAATATTTTTTAAAAATTATCAATAGATAAAAATAATATTGTGTTATAATATAAATTATTTATCATAAAACTATAATATAATTTATATATTTAAAGTTATTTATTTATTTTAAATTTTAATAATAATAATAATTTATATATTTAAAAATATTTATTTATTATATTTTTAGTTGTATATCGAACATAACATAAGACTAAAATACTAGTAAATAAATATTTTTGAACATATGAATTATATTTTTTTTATTTATGTTAAATAATTTATATTGTTATACAAGATAATTTTTTTAAATATATTAAAATTAAATTTAAAAATAAAAATAATAAATTGAAAATAAGAAGTTATTAAAAAAATCAAATATACAAATAAAAATAAAAGAAAGTGCTTTGAAATAATAAAGAAATAAATTTGTTGAACTAATTGTTAATCAAATTAAATCAAAAAGTATATTTTATTGGAATACAAATTAAAAAGTAAATGTGCAATGCATGATATTAAAATTATAATTAAGATAAGACATATATCTAAAATTTAAAAAATATTAATGTTGAATAATAACTCTTAAAATGCTCATGTTCAAAATGGTTATTATAATTTATTTATAAAAAAAATTATGTTACTATAATATGTATGAACTATATAATTATAATAATAATATTATTCATCTTATATTTCACTTTATTAATTTTTTTACATTTATTTTAATAAACTTTACAACTATTTAAATATAATATTATTTAATCAAATAAAATAAAATATTTATGCTTGCATGCATTTTATATTTTTATTCTTTTCTGTTTGTATACTTAATCATACCATTTGCATATAAAAATTATATATATCTTTAAATACAATTAAGCTATGTTGGGTAAAACTAGCTTACAAACACTAAAATTGATAAGTTAGATAAAATTTTATAAGTTTAGCTAGTTGATTAAATCAAAAGTGCTTAATAAATATTAGCTAATAAATTATTTGATAAATATAAAATGAAATAAAATAATATAATTAATAAAATGATTATAAAATAAAAAAATTAAAGCAAATTAATAAAAATAAAAAATTAGTAGTTTATAAGTTGACTTATTTTTATAAATTACTTCAAATAGCTTATAAAAATAGGATATAATCTACTAAAGTAAGTTAGTGTGTCAAGTAAGATTTGTTTAGTCAAACTAATTTATAGGCTAGTTAAAGAATTTATAAATTATTGAAATGTCATACCAAACATACGCCATAGTCAATGGTAATAATATATTCTTATTTCAAATAACACATTCTTAAACACCAACATTGTTTAAGAAAATGAGATAAGTAGGCGTCAAGCTTATAATCAATGATTGATTAATCCTTATACTATATCAATTAAATAACTATACAATAACTATGAAAAAAAAATTAACGAATAAAAAGTATAATTCACTTATGTTTAACCATGTAAGGAGTGTTGTTAATGCATTTCTAATACATTCTTTTTAAAACAGTTTTACTGTTGATTGAAATTTATTAAAAACTATCAAATTAAAAAAAAACTTATTAAGTGAAAAATGAAACCCACAAAATTTTGTGATTTTTCATGAATTTTATCCAATAACAAAAAGTTTGTTAAACAATATATTAAAGGGTGTGTTGTTAACATTTCTTTTAACCATTTTTCATTCTCACCTTTTATAAAATGTTGGGAAAATGATTTGATCATTATAATATTTACATGTTATATTAGTACAATATATGTGAGAATCATATATATAACATGTCATCAAAAGCATAATATTTCCCTTTTAGAAACCACAAATATGGAATATCTTTTATGGAGAATAATCTCTCTTAAGTCAGATACAAGTACAATAGGTGGTAAGACTCCCCTTCGATGTAATTAACACAATTATACATGTAAGACTCAAATTCAACACCACTATTTAAGTTAGACCAATATAACAATAAGTGATTCATGCGCTTGTAGGTGCATTATGGATTGTACAAAAATAATTTAAAAATCTTCTACTTTGCAATGTAAAATTTCAAAATGAAATAAAAATATATAGTTATATAACCAAGAGGTTGATGGTTAAATTTACTACCATAATTATTGGCAACTTTGAGCTAAAACTTATTGGATGGGTAGGTTTGTGTTTGACTTTCTTTGCCCCCAAATAAGTGTCATCCTAAATTTATTTATACAAACCAAGGAAAGTTAATAAATAGATGAGAAAATAATAATTTTACAAAATCAACTTCATTATCTTTAATTCATTTATATTTTTTGTTGTACAACATTATTATTATGGTATAAACGGAAAATGATAATTATTATTACATTGAAAAGTTAAAAGTGACACTTATTTTGGAGGAAAAAATTTTCTCTTATAAATTATTATGAAACAAAGGGAATAATAAAAAAAATTGCAAAATAATTTATATTATTCACCAATTAATTTCTCATCCAAATTCTATTATAAGTGTTTTAGAAAACAAAAAATAAAGACACTTTAAAGGTACTTTCTCATCTTATTTTCTTATTATCTCATTCAACCTTCTCGATTTTACAGTGTGAATTGTATCTTTCACCACCTTCCACCAATTCTCCAAACAACTTTTTGAAAACTAAAAATAATATTGGGAAATAGAAATTAAACAAGAGTATTATGAGTTATTTTTGTCGTCACCATATTTTAACAAGCTCCTTAATAATCCAAATAAATATGTTTTTCATAAAAAAATATATCTCACTAAAATAATGTAGTCTAATAAATTCAAATTTGTAAGTTTGAATATTCTTTAATCCTTATAATTTGAGTATTATGTCATCTTAGTACCCTTAAAATTGTCTTGATTGTTTTATTATTCAATTGTGTCTTAAAATGGTCAATTATGCAATGTCTAACAATGGTGATGGTGGAGTAGACATTTATATAGAGCAAAAAGGAGTTAGAAATATGAGGGATGAAAATGATAAAGTATTTATTGAGGTACAAGAGGAAAGGAACGTTAAACGTGTTAATAGATAAAATTGTGGATGAGTTTATGGATGACAAACAATTTTACAATAATGAGGATAATTTGGAGGATATTTACGTTGTTGATAGTGAGGAGAAAACATGCATTAAACATGAGGATGAATTTAATGTAGTAGGACACAATAATGATAGTTTTATTAAGACAAACAAATCTTATGAGTTTCACGGAACAAAAGAAACTCATGACCATGTTGTATGACCAAAAAAATAAAGGTTAGAAAAATTTATAATAGTGAGTTTGTTAAGGATGATAATAAGATAAAGGTGATATGGATTATTATAGGGTTGAGGATAACATAGAATCTTCTATCTTGAATAATATTAATGTTTTGCATCACACAAAAAATGATTATGAATATGAGAATAAATATTAAAATTCTAAGTTAAAGAGGAATAAATTTAAAAGGTATAATCAAAATAAAATGTTTAAGAATTTTGAATTAATGTTAAACATAAAGATTCTCTAAGTAATTACTACTTATGGTCATTATTATAAAGTTCAATTAACTAATTTATCAAGATTAAGAAATTTAGTAAATTTAGTTGAAAATATTAAATTTATATTAAATTAATATTTTTTTTAAAAATTTATCTCTTAAACAAAATTAACAAATATTAATGAATAATGTTTCGTCTAATATTACGTCATTATAAAACTAAATTTAATTAAATATATTTTTATGAAAAAATAATATACAAGATATTTTAGATTAAATTTTATAAAAAGAATCTGATTACACTTTTAATTTATATCTTATAATAAGATTTGAAGATAATAATTTTATAAAATTTAAATTTAGTCTACCATTTATAAATTATAACGAGAGATGGTTAGTCATAAACATTATTATATACTAATATCTCGAGGATTGTCATGGGTTTGAGACCTTTCCAGCAATTTACCATACCATAATTTTGGATTTTATCATCATCCAAAAGTGTGATTTGGTTAGCATCCCACGACGAATCATATAATTTTTATATGTGTTTATTTATTTATCACTTTGTACAACAGCTTTAGTATACTAAAAAAGTGATGAGTTATGGCTTTTAGATTTTGAATTTGTCATCAATTTTAAGTATTAGACCTAATTCATAATATACTTATATTTAACTTTTAAGTCCAATTTGATCATGAGTTTTTCTTATAAAGTATTCCACTTTTAAAAAGAAACTTTAACCATATTAAATTAATTTTAATTTCTGTAGTTATCATATATCAATGGAAGTGTTATAAAATCATATTTTAATTTCAATAATTGGCTTAACTATTTTTATAAAATAAGGTTTTTTGTATTTCCTTTAATTTTATGACTATCTTAATTTAAAATGATATATAAAATCAAATAAGATACTTAAAATCAAAATATATTTTATTCGTGGTAATATATTACTAGTTATTATTATGTTACAAATGTTTAATACATAATTATTAATATATTAGTAATATATTATCATAATATATTACTAATAATTGGTCATTGTTTAATATATTTCTAATATATTAGTATGCAATTATTAATATATTGATTCATAATTACATTAAATTATATTAAATAATAAAATATAATCAATTTTATATTATCAATAAACATCTAGTGACTTGTGATTCATAACAATATAATTATAATAATAATTATTATATTACTAATAAATTACTTTAATACAATTAGTGATTCCTAATATATTATTAATTATTAGTATATTTCCTGAATATATTACAAATAACTAGTCATAATTTAATATATTACTCATATTAATATATACTTTTTAATAAATTGATATATGATTATTTTAAATTATATTAAATATTATATTATAATTAATTTTATATTTTTAATTAACATTTAATATGTCGTAATTTAAATAATTTTGATAATAATAGTTATACTTATAATATGATACATAATAATTAAAGTGTTATTATAAAATATCATAAATAGCTTATTTTAAGCAAAAAATATTTCTTTTATATATAAAAAATATTTTTTATTATAAATTACAGTCATAATACACACCTGGAGATTATATTTTTTATTCTCTTTACTCTTTTAATTAAATATTCTTTTTTTTTAAAAGAGAAACCAAATATTCTTAAAAAAAAAATATTTTTCTCTTCTTTAAATGTTCACTTTAACATTACTCTTACAACTAATCAAAATAATCATCACTCAATCATCTTAAATTATCTTTAGTTTATTTTTCTTTGCATACTTGGTTTTTTTAATCACTTTATTCTTGCAATCTATCATTTTTTCTACCTCTAAATTAAATTTTAATAATTTTTTACTTAATTATATTTTTTATCCTAAACGTTATACTTTTTATTAAATTTTACTCTGACAAATTAATTTAACGCATTTTACCCTAATTTTGTATGAAACTTGTGAATTTTACCTTTCCTCACTTATTTGTTAACGGACTAACAAATAATTGATGCAACACACTCACATAATTACACTATTTACCTCTAATTTTTTTATTTTTAGTGAATTGTATTCTCAACATTTTATTTTTTTGACAAATTTTACTCCTATTTTCACAATTATTAATGTACAAACAATAGAAAGTAAAATGTGCAAGTTTTTTAAAAGTCGGGGTAAAATGTGTAAATTTAGTTTGTTTAAGATAAAATTCATAAAAAATATAAAAATTTCAGGATAAAATTCACCAAAAAAATATAAAGATTTGGGGTAGAAAATACAATTAAATCTATTTTTAAAAGAAATTATCAATAATTAAAAATAACTTTATATCAATTTAAATTATTTATTATAAATCTAAATTATAATTTATATATTTAAAGATGTTTATTTATTATGAATTTTAGTTATAAAAATTATGAATTTCAATTATTTATTGTGAATATTAGTTATCTTTAAAAAAATATTTAAATTATTTAATATGACCTTTAATTGTATAAAAAAATAGTCATCTTGTATAATAGACAAACTAAAATACTAATAATAGTAGTATATATTTTCAAAACCAATACCAAATTTCAGTGTATATATTTCTTGACTAAGTTTATCCGTCAACTGTATTTAGATAAACTTATAAAATTATACATTAATTTAATAATTTTGTCAAATTCTATATAATTTTAAAATAATAGTTATTAAAAATGAAATAATATTATAATTAAACACTTCGCTTTCGTTTTTTCATTGTTATGTGATGTTATTCACAAGAAATATCAACAACACGATTATCTTTATCAACATTAATTACTATTAAAAAAGAATAAAATAATGAGTCAAAGTCTTTTAACTGATATGAGAAATAAATCTGAACTTGTGGATACTGATTTAATTTTGATATAACTTTAGCATGAAATACCTTTTTTGATCAAAGTAAGAATCCAGATTTAGTTTGAATTTAGGGATGTAACCTCCATCCCTGAACTTACCTCACATACACAAAATAGATGGTAAATTCATTGGTAAGTTCTGTTAAAGACAGAGGTGGTCTTGCCATATACAACACCAAAAAAGATAAAAAATAGTTAATAAAATAATACTAAGACAATTCTCTCAATACATTCCTTTTAGTTCTTAAGGTCAATAAAGACGAAATACACCAAGTAAATTATAGATAGTAAAAATTGAAAATACTTTGCAAATTGGTCAATTCTCATAATTAAAAATGTGAAGTTTATAAAAAATAATTTTTTATGATCATATTTGTCCAAAGAAGAAATTCATATACTTAAATATAGCTATTTAGAACTAAAAACAATAAAATTATCAATATTTTAGATTTAAAAATGTTAGATAAACATATTGCAATGAGATATAATTTTATATATTTAGGCTTAATACAAGTAGCACCAAAATCAATTTATAAATTAGTAATCAGTACATCCATAATTATGTTATTAAGAGATATAAAATTAAAAAAGTTTCATCATTCTATTAGGAAGAGTAATTTTTACGATAGACTTATTTTTTGAAATGCCATCCAACTTTTTATAAAATTATTATAATGCTAATTAAATAGAATTATATATTAAATTTTCTTGCAAGACTTTAAATGACAAAACTGGATCTTTAAGGTAGTATACAAAATTTATTATAAAATATTTTAAATTATTCACATAGTCCCTTAATTTTATTTAAGATTTTAATTTGATCTTTGATTTATTAAATATTAAATTGCTGTAAAAAAAATTTCAATTTCTGTGACCTAATTTTGGGTTCTCTCAAGATCAAAAGAACCATTAAACCTAGGTAGGTCATTTATTCAGAATGTTGCTAGTCCCCTGTATTTTATTAGTTCTTCATTTCGATCTTGAGTCATGTGCTCAAGGACTTGTGTTATGTGTTCCAACAATCGATGAGTGTTATTGTTTGGTGGTCTTCCGGTCATTGTGTCTTGTCGATACAACAGATAACCCAAAATTACTATTTTGCCCCTAGTATCTTATCAATCATTCCTAACACACAAGTTTTATTAGACATTGCCACCTAGTGCATACACTGTCAAATTCAATCAAGTCATTCACGTGATTTTATCAATCAACATGTCATCAAACATTTTGACACTATTATCCAAGTAATGTAGGTGTATTAGTTTTCACCTAATTTCTTTGATTCCACAAGCTTGATAGGTCGAACTGCTCTGATATCAACTAATTGTGACGCCCTTTTTATCCATTGTATTTTAAGGAAATTACTTCTAAATATTTTCTTTTATTTACATTTTAAAAATTTTTCTTACCAAGGGTTACAATCGAAGGGACATAACTAACACCATCATATTCTAGTAACTTAATATTATTTATAGTATTTCAGTCAATATAATAAGATTAGGTCAAGTTATCATAACATTCTTCCAAAGTAGCTAGCTAGTACATTATACAACAGTCTAAAGTGATCAAAACATTTATGTTTCTGCAATTATCCTTAGTCTGAGTACTTCGAAGGATCTTCTTCTGCTGAGGTTTCCTCTCTTTTGCCTTGACCATTTGTTGGGACTAAACCGATGGATGAACCTTGGTAAGGAGAGGTTTGAGCATGTCTATGAACTATAGGAAAATCTAGAGGAACATTTATTTGTTTAGGTTGAGGAGTTTGAGATAGAACTACTAGGATGTTTATGTGATGGAATTGTCATGGGACTATGATATTAGGAGGTCTGAATGCAAATCTAACGTAGTCCACGAACATGTCATCTTCACTAGTCAAATCGTGAGTCCACCGACCCTCCAGAGGTATTATTGTCAAATGGAATAGGGATTAGAACTCATCCGCCATCTGAATCTGAAATGTGAGGTTATAGAAGTAAGTTATCTATCCTTAAATCGTCAAACACACATATAGATCATCTTTATCTATCGTAGACTCTTATCTCACCGTAATGTGTCTAAATATGGATTATACTCGATTTACTAACCTGTTTAGCCTCCATTACTACTTTCTCTAAGAAGACTTATACTAGCGTGTCAATAATAATTCAAGTTTGTATTTTGGGTTGACGATTAGGAGTACATAAATTGTCTAGTACTAGGTCCAGAATACTCTCAATCGAATCTTAGTAATGTTCCGCTTTGTTGGGGACGCCAAGCCGATTATGTAACACTTTCTTCTCTCTGAGCGGTTCACAACATGACACCTTATCTACCTCCAAGGACTCACCAGAGCCTATGTACATTTATCGGGTACCTTTTATGGTAAAACCTTGCAATCTCCAATCTTATTTCTCACTCATTAGGGATTCTGACCTATTCTACCTTCCTTCATTTGTTCGTCAATCTTCCTTGGTACTGATGTTTTAAATTCATGATATTATCGTATAACATCTTTCATCCATTCTTGCTTTGCAACTTTTATACAAATGTTATTCAACCATTGTCCGAAAAAATTTTAGTTCATCTTTTACCCAAGATTATTTCTATAATTTACTGTCTCATGGAAATAATTGTCATCACTTATAGATTTCTCCACTATTAATAGAGGTAATAAATTTCACCTCTACTATCAGTACAAACAATCATATAATATAAGAACATTAAACTTATAGTCAAACATCAATCCACACATTAAAATGACAAGACAAGGGTATAATGGTCTTTTTTTTCAAGACCTTCGCAAAACCATGGCAAAATAGTCTTTTTCTAAAACCTTCATGTTTAAGTTCTAATTTATTTTTCTTCATATTCAAGTTTGATTATGTTTTATTTAACTACTGAATGTTACAATTCAATTGAGACATTATTCCTATTTCAATAATTTTAATCAAAAAATAAGAAAAAAGATAAAATTATCTTTTCTAGTGATTTCTATAATTTTTTCCTTTATTTTCAACTCTCATTTTTTTCACCTATTTCTATTTCATTTTACTTTGGTTAACTAATTAAATATTAGATTTAAATAAAAGATTCACTCATAAATATATATATATATCTAAAACAAGGGAAATGGTAATATAATGTTAAACATTAAGATACATGTGTATATCGACTTTAAACTACAAAGTAATTTTCTTAAGGAAAAATTAACAAGTAAAAAAGATGTTTGGATAAATAAAAGTAATTGAATGGTTTTTATTTTTGGTTTTAAAGTTTTTAAAATCAAAATTAATTTTAGTTTTGAATATGTAGTTTCAATTATTTTTAATTTTTAGTTTTTAAAAAATTATTGTAAATTGAAGATGAATAAATCAGTTAATTATTTTATATTATCTTATTTTATTATGGAATAATATAATATAAAAAATATTAACACATACAAATAATTAGAAATAAAAAATAATTAAATCTATCAAAAAATAAAAGACAGTTAAAAAATTATAAATTATGACAACATAATAAATATATTAAAACTATATAAATAATTAAAAAATAATATAATTATGACAACAACAATAATAAAAATATATAACATTAATATTTTTTCAACGTGTGTGATGACAATATGAACAAATAATAATAACAATAAAAATATTAATGTAGTAATAACAATTAAAATGACTACAATGGTGATGATAATGATTAGTGGTGGTAGTGATATTAATGTGATAGCAGTCGCGGTAATGGTGAAAACGATAGTGATGACAATGGGTGGTAGTCACGATGACATTAATGATCATTGTCAATAGTAATATGAAAATGTATTTTTTAAAATTCAAATTCAAATTCATAAATTTGTTTTTGAATTTTGAAAATTATTGTAAAAGTGTTTTGGAATTGAGTTAAAAAATATTTTAGTTCTATTTTTGTTGAACATGTTTTGTTTTGGAAATCAAAAACAAAAAACTTGCAACCATCTTAAACATACCTTAAATAATTTAATTCAAAAGGATAAACAAAATAGGAAAAAAGATACAATAAACATATATGGAATAGAATAAGGGATCAAAAGTAATTATAAAAAAAATAATTTTCATTCTTATTGTTGATTTTTTTGGTTTCTAATGTTAAGATTATTTACTTATTACAATATCTCAAAAAATGAATGATGAAAATGTAGAATGACTCTCTTAGATTTATTCTTAAAATAATTTAATCTTTCTTTATGAAAGAAATATACAATAAATTTAAAAGTCAAACTAAGTAGCTTATAATAAAAGACCTAAAAAAAGATTAAAACTTAAAATATCAAAATTTAAAAATAAACACATGTTTAATTTTACAAGGAAAAATTAATTTTGTGTCCAAAATTAATGTTGAATTAAAATAGTTTCAAGTTATTTTTATATTAAATTTTTATACTAACTTACTTAAAAAACATTTAAAGATAAATTATATTGTTTAACAAATATTTGTTAACAAAATTAATTTTACAAAATCAGTACTATCAAGAAGAAAAATCAATTTTGCATCCAAATACATGCTTATCAACAAAACCACAATTAAAAGATAGACTTTTTTTTGTTCTATCACAAGTATCTTTTAATCCATTAAGCCAAAGGCTAATCTCACTCATGCTATTGTGGTTGGTGATGGCTTAAACAGTTTACACACAACAAATTGAATACAATATTCTTGTTAGATAAATTGTGCTTACTCTCTGTAAGCACAAAATACCTAACCATTATATCAACCCTTCATGTTCTATAGGAAGTTAAGGTAAATGACCTTAACATGTCTCTCAATGTCAGAAACACAATTTTTTTCTTTAAATCTCTTAAATTTCAAATGCTTTAAATAAGTTATTCGTTCATGTAATTTGGTACTTTTTCATTTTTTTTCTCAAAATCGTCTTTGTAAGTTAAAATTCTTTATTTTAGTCTTTATCATCAAACTTCATTAAAAAATTGTTAAAATATTAACAATATCCTATTATGTCACAAAAAAATGTCACATCACAAATTTATCAAAGAGACTAAAAATATAATAAAAGAAATTTATAAAGACTAGAAATGAAAAAATAAAATTTTATAAGAATAAAAATGAATTTTTTTTAAAAAAACAAAAAATGAAAATAATTAAATATACTAAAACAAAGTAATATATTAATAAATATGAAAAAATTAAGTATTAAAATATAGTATATAAAGTTAATTAAAGATTAATAAAAAATAAGTAATAATCATACATTTTTAAAGTTTTATTTATTTTTTATTTTTATTCAACATTGTAAAATCATTCAAATATTGCATAAATACTTCTAACTCTTTCATTCACCATATATATTATTCCTTCTTTCTTGATCACGCACAAATCTCAAAAAATAAAAATACACATTTTAGACACTGTTGATATGAGTACATACGTAATAGTTAACTAATTACTTATTAATCACAAAATATGCTCACATTAGTTGTGTTTAGAGTATATATTTTTACTTTCCAAAACACGTGCTTAAGAAAAAATAAATAATATATATGGTGAGTACAAATATTTAGAGTGTATATATATATACAAGTAATCTTATAATATTGAACAAGAAAAAAACTAAATATTTAAAAAATATGTGATTATTATTTTTTATATTAATTTTTAGTATAATTTATATATTATATTTTCATAAGTATAAACGTTTGAGTGTATTTAAATTTTTTATTTTTTATGTTGAAAATTTTTATTTTTCATTTTTCATCTCGATAAATTATTTTTTTTCATTTTTCATTCGTATTTGTAAAAAAAACTTCATTCATTTTTATTCTCTATAATTTTTTATTTTTAATCATTTTTATACATTAATGACTTGATATTAATATTTTAAATTTTTTTAAATACAATTTGATGACATAAATTAAAAATAAAATTAAAAATTTAAAAAGAAGAGTTTAAAAAAAAATTAAAAGGACAAAAAATAATTTTATTTTTGTTGCATATAGGAAGAACCCTAATTAATGACCAGACTTTTATTTTTCCAGATTTACCCTGCCGTTTTTATCTCTATTCACTCCGCCTCCATGAGCATTTGCTGATTCCTCTTCTCTTCCTCGTTTCAATTGTTCAAGCTTCACTCCCTCTTCCCTCAGCAAGCTCCTACCTCCGCAATCCGCACACTTGTTTGTTCCTCTCTCTCACACTTTCCCACTATTTCCGTTCAAATTTCTTCTGAGGTATGGCCCATAACTCTCCCTTTTCATCAGTTTTTAATAACTTGTGATTCTCCCTTTATCATTATTAATTTTCACCAAACCCCTTCTGTTCCGTTTCGCCGAATTAATAGCAAACATGATTTCATTCTCCAAAACCCTAGCTAGCTTTGAATCGTGCTTCAGAATTCTAATTGCGATTTTTTTTCTCGCATTATATTTGATTTTGTGGATTTTCGCTATTTCTTGGATTTGATGTTAAAGTTGAGATTTTTAGACGATTCAAGTGGTGGATTGTTTATTCTGTTTGCCTCATGCATCTGTAGAGGTTCAATTTGGTGTCCTTGTTAGCTGGACCAGGGAAAGTGCGATTAAAAATGTGAGGGTATTTTTATTTCAATGAGTTTTGGAGTTATGCTTGTGGATTGAAAATGATTTGGTTAAATTTTGCAACTTTGTGTTGTCTCTTATATTATAATTTAGTACGGTTAGATATACGGGATTAAGACTCGAAGTTCTGATTCTGGCAACTCTACAAGGATTGGGCACAAGTTTATAAGTGATAGCCCTTGATATAGGCGTGGTTTCCCTTTTTGGTTTTCGTATATGTAGAAGCATTATAATGGAGAGTTTCCAATTTCAATGGTAATTTTGTTCTGCCGTATAATTACTGTGATCGTGTTTGTGTTAGTTTACTAGGGAGATGCTTTTGAGAGTAGATTTTAAGTTATTAACTTCATTGGTATGCTTGTTCTATTTTTGAAAACAAGACTTTTATATGGTCAGGCATGGGGTTTGGCATCACGTCGATTTCAGAATATAAATGTAAAAAATTGTTCAAATTTTCTTTACTCCAGCTATCACAAACATATGTATTGGAAACTGGGACTTAGTGTGGATAAGATTTTAGGATTTTATATTATTTCAATGTCATCTGCTCTTTCCTCCAATAACCTGAGCCTAAATTGCTTGGTTTTGCCCGCATGCTCTGGGGTATAGCTTTCATAATATCTAAATGCCCCTTCTTGATCTTGTGATTTGGCCTCTGTTAGGTGCCTGAAACTATTTACCTAAGATCTGGTTGAATCAGGGAATATATAATTTATGTTAGAATAGAAAACACAAGTCTTGTAAGCAGTTCCTTTTGGCATTATATTTTGTTGTCAGATATTTATAATATATTGGCTTGGGTGTATAATTGTATGTGACTCGTTCTCTTCAATTTATCAGGGCAAAAAGAGCTTGAAATGAGTGTGACGGAAAAACCAAAGAAAACTAGTGCTCCCCAAATTGTTAAGTTGGACAAGGCGATAAAATTGGTAAACATTTTTTCACCCCTATTACTGTGTGTGGAGAGTGGGGGATTATGTATTTTATGGTTGTCAAATGGATGCTAAATTTTTATTTTGTGGTATTGATGTGTATTCATACAGATCATTACCTTACACTAAAAGTAACAAACATTTTATTAAATGTGATTACTAAGTTTGCTGTGACTAGTTAGTAGAGTAGCTTGCTTAAAGACTGGAGCTTATTATATGAAGTAATTTCCATCTTTTGGAAAGATTTACTCAACTTGATTTATGTAAAAATATTGTGAATTTGGTGCTGCTGGTGCCTAAATGTCAACCATTCTGATTGGCAGGCCGAGTTATGGGTAAATAATATGAGCAAGGATGGAGATGATGATAGAACAAATGCGGATTTAGAGGGACGACCTTCTGGGTCAGTATATCTGCCACCATTAGTTTGTTCATTTGTCTCTAGCAAATCCATATGATGATCTTATTTGTTTGCGATGAACCATGATGTTATTGCTTGTATTGTACCATTATACAACTTTGCAGGCTTGGTCTAGGTGCAAAAGTTTCACGCCAATCAAAATTTGTGCCTTCAGATGACCCTATTGAAAGGAAATTGTATGCCAAATTGAATGCTGAAAAAAGAAAAGCTGCTAATATTGCTAAAGAGTCTACAACTGCACGAGATGCTTTAGATGAAGATGAAGACAGTGACGACTTGGATAGCAGAACTAATGCATTTGCCAAGAGGAAGGCAGCAGTTCCTTTGACCTCGTCTCTATTGCGAACTAAGAAGCACAAATGACATTTACTAATGAGTTATTTTTTGTTGCAAAGGCTGCAAATGATAACATATTTTGCATTTGCCTTGCTGAAATTTTGGCTTCAACCCAGTGTATATTTTCTTTAGGTTAAAGTCATTAGACATTTCATCGAACACAGTTATGTACTTGAGGAAAATAGATAATTTTACTAGCTTATGGCCTATTCTATTGTCATCTTACGTTATCTTAGGAATTACTTGATGCGGGATTGAACCTGGTCCTGGTGCCACTTTTTGACTATTTTTCTTACTTCCCTCTTCAGGTGTTAAGGATTTTCATTGTAAGGAGAAAAAAAAAATATTTAAGTGTTTCAGAGGGAAATGCTATATAGTTCAATATATATATGTTTTGTTTGACATGTTATAGTTGATACTAACTTCAATGAAGAATTGGTTTCTCTTGTTGGAGGACACATTACCGGTTTGTTGCTTAGGTTGTCTTGTTTGTAATATTGTATGATGTTTAATTTACCGGTTTGTTTGGTCAATCAGGTTACGGAGTCATTCTTGCCTGCAGTTCTTTACACATTGTGGGAGCTATTGTGAACTGAAAACACAAAAAAAAAACTTGCACAGACTTCGTTTCTGCAAAGTTGTGGTGACTTAATAAAATGTTAATACTTTTTTTATATTAAATAATTGGATGAATATTTGTCTTAGTTTATGCAAGTTATTGCGACTTAGCAAATTAGATATTAAGTTATTAACTAATTGAACATTTGTGCAAAACAGTTTTACATTTTTCTCATGAAAAAAAAAAACTGTTTTTACATATGGTGCTTCGATATATACTTAGCTAGCGTGTATAACTGGTTTATTAATATTTGAAACGTATATAATTAAACATTTAATATGTAATTATTAAATATTTTGGATCACATATACCCCTAATATATGCAAAATACTACAGAAGCATTATTATTAAATTAAATGTACTTTACATATTAATTAATAAAACTAGTCAAGTTGACATGTAAATTAAAATTTTTATCTAATAAGTCTAAAGTGTGAAATTAAGTTAAGTATCAATAAAAATAATAAAACTAATTCTATCAATTGATAATAGCATTATTTTTAGGTTTAAATACAATTGTGATTTTTCTATTTTGTTTAATTCACAATTTTGATTTAATTCTCAATTTTAACTATTTTTATTTATTTTATTTTGATTTAATTAAATTCTAAACCTTAACATATTTATTTGAAATATCATAAAAAATAACTTAATTAATTAAAATGTTAAACATAAAAAAATAAATATAAGTATAATTAAAATTATAAATTTTCAAAATATAAAATCAGATATCTCTATTTTAAAATAAAAATTAATACTAAGAATTAAACAAAATAGAAACACTAAATTATATTTTAGTCTTAGTTGTAAATGTATCAGCCTGGAAATGAAGCAAAAGCAAGACCAATAATAATTCACATGGGCAGCATCCTACTTTCTTTATTGTCACGTGTCATTCATATTCTGCTCAGTTCTTCGCTTCGAAACCACAGAAAGCTGAATGTACATTCCATTATTTCCAAACTTTGTGAAATCAATAGGTTAACCAAAAAGCAAATATACAAAGGATGATACAAACAAAATTATTGCACACCATCTAGTGGGATCAGCAAATCAAACTTTACAAAATCTACAATCAAACACCTTTGGCCTTCACTGGGTGAAGTGAATCACACACCGAATAAAACAGTTGGTTTGTCTGTTTGTCATTATAAACAAGCCTAGTTTTTCATTTTTGCAGGAAGCAATTGTCACTGGCTCCCCATTTACTTCTTGTGACTTATTTGAGTATCCTCATTCACATTATACTATCCAATATCAAAATAGTCAGGTCGGATGAAAAGAAACAGTACCAAGGTCCAATTATTCTTTAATGAAGTCTACAACTCTCCATTATTCTTCCTGATCAATTTCCATCCCCTCTTAACTTCCCTTCCACCTCACACATATGAGTTCCTCAAACATCTTGCATGATCAAAAGGCAGTGAGTTGTCTTTTACAAGTGGAAGCTGCTCTTCATTGTCCTTCAACTCAAATTCAAGCAGAGAAACACTTACTTTCTGGACTTTCACTCATAAGGCTAAAAATTGTGTCTTCCATCAGTTCAGCAAGAATGGCCTCACCCATTTCGAAACCAATTGTTTCTGCATCAAGTCCAAGGTCCATCCATGTCCCCCTTCTTCCCATGTCTTTTCTAACAATTTGCTCTAAAGTGCGCGGTGGGGGCAAAGGAAGGATATGCCAGCACACTCCTTCCCAGACCTTGAAAGTAACCCTTTTCATACTTGGAGTTGGCCTCATGCTTGGATTTACAAATGAAACCCAAGGTGAGACTCCAAAGTAATGTTGACAAACCCCCATTAGAACTTCATTGATAGAGTCAAATAGGAGCTTCTGATCGTAGCAAAGCAGGTTCGAGAAGAACTCTACCTGATCAAACAAGGAAGGATCCAGTATTTTGTCTGAGGAAAGGCATTTCATCAACAACTGATCTCTAGTCAAGCCAGAGGCATGCAATACAGCTTTGATGTAGTCATATATCAATTCACTTTCTTCAAAACAATACTTTCCTCTGTCAAATTGTTCTGCAGGTGAATAGTCGTGTTCTTCAAATTGAATTTGTAGAGGTTGTACTGGTAATTTAACTGAAAGTAATTAAAATTAATATGACAAATAAAAAGGGTTAGTTAGTTGCTCAAAAACAGTTCCAGCTTTGTTCATCTGTAGGGAATAAAAGGGACAAGAGTGTGAAACTAAACAGTTATCCGAGACTGAACCTACTCTAGATCAATTTCTAGATGAAGTATGATTTACTCTAGGCTGTTTTTACTTCTACTTTTAGTTTAGAGACAATAGAACAACTGTAACAAAAAAGTTTCTAGGTCTAGTGCAAGAATGTTTACCAGGTTGACATCTGGGGTGCCCAGGACCAAAGTCATCATCCGAGAATGATGTATCAAGAACAGATACAGGACTTGGTCGCCCAGATACATCTGTACCATTTTCTAGCTCTTCAATTTTCTTACTGATGGAAGAGTGAGGAGATGACGGTTTGTTCTCTTCTGTTATGTCCTGTAGAAGAATCAAATGAGTTTAGACTTTGATAAAATCTTACAGATATAGGGGTACAGAAGAAATCTTGAGGAGCCATTATATAACACTTTGATTATATTTTTAGCATTATAGTCAACTTATCCTAAATCAGTTATAGGTGAAAATATAACGCAGTGACGTTACCTGATTCAAACATTCAGAATATCCTGCACCATCAGGAATTTCTAAGATATCAATATTTTGGTCCTTTCCTATGATGAAGCCATTTGGATCCAAAGCATTTTTCTCGGTTGTAGATTCTACATTACCTGCATAAAAGTTAAGAAATAATGAATCAAAAAATATATATAAACAAGCATACAATCCAAAATTTATTGTAGCAGCTACAACTTAAGTCGTGTCCTTTGAAGTTGAACATGGTACCTTCAGTAACTATCTCATCTCTAACAGGATAACAGACTTCGGATGTATCAACATCATCGGAGAAATTCGACACTGACTTAATTTCTTGTACTTTATTATTAGAGCTTTCATCGCAAATGCTTGACTGTTTCTCTGAATTTTTAGTTTCCTGATCTGGAAGACCAATTAAGGTTACTGGTTTGGGGGATAAATTATCCTCATTAACCTCCCTAGTTTTGTCTGAGGAAGAAAATCTTGCCTGTGCAGTCACAGAATGATGCTCTAAATCCCTTCCTGGACTTTCTAGAGGAGAAAAGTTGTACTCAGGAAGAGAAAGTATTCTCCCAAGGGTTTTGGGAATCTGCCTGCTTGAAATGTTTGTGTTCTCATCAGCATTATCTAGCATCTCACACAGATGTTTCCTAGCCTCAATATATATGTTAGAAACATTTTGTTTGGGAATGCCACTTTCATGTTCCACATTCAATTCAGAGTCTTTCAATGTAACAGTCTTGTTTCCTTTCACAACATCAAACATAGGTCTTGCAATCTTTTCAATGAAGAAATGGTCTTTATTAGGAGATCTCATTCCAGCATTATCTTTGCATTTGCCTCTTGGCACCTTATTTTGACGTTCAACAGGGAGTTTTTGTGAGATCACTTCAGGGTTTCCATGGCTCTCTTTTCCCATAGCATGTTTCAATTTCCTTTTTATCTCTGTAAGAGAAAAATGTGAGCCAACTCTCACTGAAGGACCTTTGTAATGGGCGATATCATGAGAATCCAGTGACGAAGCAAGATTGTTTCCACTTTCAGAAATTTGCATGCCTGTTAGTGCAGGTTTCAGAATGACAATTCTATTTGAAAACTCAGTTTTCCCATTTTCATTTGTTGAATCTTTTGGTTGAGACTTCACCCTTTTCCTGAAAAAGTTACGATGCTTGCGGTTGGCAGTCTCCCTAGTTTGTTTCAGATTAACAAGTTCTTGTTCAGGGCAGTTGGAGCCAGTAACTGAACTGCATTCTTTGCCACCTCTCCCTCGAGCATTTTCCAACTCCTGAATGTATTTCAACAAGTGTGAATTTGGGTCTTGGAGAAGTCTAAGAAACAATTGCTTATCTGAACTTATAACCTGAAGTGCTTCCATGAGTTCGCGTGAACTAAGGAACTGTCCATCTTCAAGTAGATCTTTCCCATTGAATCTCATCTGATTCACAAATTCATGGATTGCATTAGCAAGGTTTTCAGAGACAGCATGCTTTTGGTTAGACTGTGCATCAATTTTGCCTTCATTGTCATTCATCATGGAACAAGCAGCTTCAACATGACAAAAATCATCCATTATTTTGTCCAAATCTAGATTATCTTTTGACTGTTGTCTTGAATGCTGTTTATGTGAAAATTCAGATTTCAAGATTGCATCTGAATTCAAATCATGGCTATCCATATCACGGCTTTTCATGCAAGATTTCTTTTTTTTTTTGGAATCTATCTTTGGTGGGTCTTCATGCCCTAATCTGGTTTGCTTTGATTCTACTTCAGCATTACCTTGATCCTTTATTTCATCCTGGTCAATCATCTCTTCTTCTATGAGTTTCTTCACACTAAGCTTATCAGCAGTTCTCAGCATTAGTCTCTGACTCTCTCCTCTGTCCTGAAACAAAGATGATACATTAATATCAACAAAAGACAAGACATACTGTTAGCAGATGGCAGATAACTTAATGTTACTTTAGAATTTTGCCAATTTTAATGTAATAAAACTTCAATTTTTTGGTTGAGAAAAAGAAAAAAAAAATCCCAACATTTGCAAAAGCATGTGGATGGACAGACTTACAAAATTGCCTGGATATTCTTCATCCAAATTGCTCAACACTTCAAACTTGTTCTTGGTAAGTGCAGCACCTGCAGAAAACAAAATGAAATTTAATGATTATGATTCTTTCCCACGAATGCAGGACAGTTGAACCACAAAATATTACAAGATAATTATACACAAGGAAAGCATATTATAAGGAAAGATTTGTGCTAAAAAATATTGTAAAACATTGACTGATACGCAGACATTCATGGCAGCATTGCTTCTAAACGTAAACTTTGACTGTAGAAAAGATATATAAAATAGCACAGAAGTAAATTCAATTTTTTTTCATTCCAAATTATTAAGCACAAGCACAATTTGTTATACATGTATTTAGCATATAGACACTCTTCCCATAGATATATAGGTATACACACAAATGCAAAGTTGTCAATTTTGAAAATACAAATTTAGATGTTAAAATGTTTCTTACCAACAGCATGCTTGCTGCCATGCCTCTTATCTGCTATCAACTTCCGAGTAAAGCGGGCATGACGAAAATCAAATATACTAATAAAACCCCACATACATCCTGACTGATCTTTCTCATAATTCACAGGGAATCTCTGGGACCTCTTTGCCATAACGATTGGTTGGCACAATTGACTTCTTTCCTTTTTTTCCTTTTCTCAGGATGCTAATAAGGTAATGTTGACCTTATTTTGCCTATGTTCATACAAAACTCCACGGGTGTAATCTTGCACAACCTGATTGATGGACAAAAATAAGAAGTTAACAAATTCTGTTCAAAGTCATGGTTAGTGTCCACAACACCCTAACAAGGGCAAAATAGTATGCGCTAAATATATGTAGGCCAGACTAATCTCTTCATCATAACAAGTTTGTTCAAATCAACTCATGCAAGAAACATATCAACCTATTCACATGATTAAAGGATTTAATCTCAGTCACACAACAACAAGTCTTATATCCTACTAGGTAAGGTCAACTATATGGATCGTGCGATACCATTGGATTTAATTAAAGATCAAATTCTCAGGGATATTATTCATTATGACTAAACTAAGTCACACAGATTCACCAAAATAAAGAGAAGAAAAGAAAAAGAAACTCGGTCACACGGTTGATCATCAGAATCATCAACTCCTCAGAGCACAAAAATCTGGGTTTCTAGTGAAAGCAGAAAAAGGTGCAACTTAATTGAATGGTTAGGCATTTCAGGCAAGTAAGAAAAACTTAAAAATTATAGGAAAATATGATTGATTGAACTAAGTACCTATAATCCAGGCTTTTTTTTACTCAACATGCCGAAGGAGCAAAAGGCCAAGATGCAGTTTGGTGAGCCACTCTCAAAGCATCTAGGATTTCCAATTTCACTCTCTCAAGTTTCCTAACCGAGTGAATCTAAGAGAAGCAATATAAGATTTCTTTGGAGGGAAAGGTATCAATGCCTTCTTTCTTCATGCACAGACCATAACCAGAACAGGTTCCACATCAAAAAGCTGAAAATTCCAGTCCACTCTTCCCATAAAGGAAAAAAAGGGCACTTGAGACACCTATCCACTCTTATTCAATGAATCTCCCTTTCTTCCAATAGGGGGAAAAAAAGTTGAATGATTAAACGTAATGGAAAAGTTTGATAATCACATACAAAAGCTTCACACACACAAAAGCTTGGCCCCAGCACTGTCAAATCCAAATCTCACAATCACCAATTCAAGCAGAACTCCATAATTGCTGCATAACAGAATCAGGAATGAAATCAACAGTGCATTTATCTTCTTTCACCACAGAAACAACACAGCACAGAAGAAGCATCCAATTAGTTCTCCAAGAAGTTAGCAACGACAACACATCATCATAGAGGAGTTCCTCAAAAAACTCTCACTCAACTGTGAACTCTTGCACACCCTTCTCACTGAAACTCTACCACAAAAGAAAAAACCAATCTGCATCACTAAAACTCTCCCTTTAGCCTCAGTTTCAACAGGACACATATAGAGAAAGAAAATGCCTTGTGAGCACTATTCTCACAGAATAATGTTTCAGGGTGAAACTGGCATCGAATTTTACCAAAAAAAAAAAAAACACCCAAAAGAAAAAAAAAACAAGACTTTTCCTGCTGGGTATCTTTTTGACAACCCAAAAGATAAGAAGAATGCTAACTTGCACCGACCCACGATTGTTTAACGCGGAATTTTGATGCGGGCAGCCATTAAAGACTGAGAAAAAGTGGCAGAAAGAAGAGAGAGAAGGTTATTATGGGATTGTGGGAAAGTGAAAGGGGAGAACTTTTACAACGTTGTTATTGTTGGTGTTTGGTGTTGCGGTGTGGCAGAAGAGGAAGAAGAATACGTGAGAGTTGGGACAGTATGGTAGAGTTGTGGGCCCATACGATGAGCCTATTTTTTGTGTTTGTGTTGTAAAATTCTACGGAAGAAAATGTTTGTGTTTTTTGGGTGTCACCATTTTCTGTTCAGTTTTCAATTTCGGCATCAAAGTCATCACTGCAGAGACGCATTGCACACACCTCCGTATATGGGTGAAAAGATAACTCCTTCTGTGCTGACTTTCTGTCTCTAGTGGCTTGGACTTTGGATTTCTGGGGAAGATAGGAAAAATAAAATAAAAAAACTAAAAGTAAATAATCATGTTAAATTTTTTTTTTATTAATAATATAGATATTTTTATAGTGAGAGTTACATTTATGTATAATAAAATCAAAAGGTAAAAAGTAATTAAGAGGCAACACCTCATTAAATTAGTCAATTTTTTTATATGTTATGTTTGAACTTTTTTTAATTAATTCATAATCTAAAAAAATTTAGATAATGATATATAAAAAATAAATTCCGAATAAATTTGTCATCGTAAAAAAATCACAATTGTTTTTTCTTATTGATTTCTAGAGAAAAAAAATTGCTAGATGTCACCATGTTTTTTTTGTCTTCCTTTATTAATTTTTCATTACAGTTCAAAAATAATTTAATTTTTTCTGTTTGCCTTTTATTTATTTTTTCAATTTGAATGATATTTTTTTACTGGGAATTTGAAGGATAATTTGATAATGGTTAATTATGGTAGAGATAGATTATGACTTTAACGATGTTGTTTAGTTCAAAAAAGGATTGAAAGTGAAGGTATCAGAATCGTGACGGAGCAACAAACCAAATATTAAAAACAAATTAATGAGAAAACGGGTTGCCAATAAAGTTTATTTAAGGGGCGAAAATTCAAAAACCCATTAAAACAAAAAATGTTTTCGACATCAGTTTTAAACTTCAGAAGTACATTGTAAAAAAAAAAAACATAATGGAACAAAAAATAAAAGATTTCAGAAGAACACCACTATGTAAATAAAATGTTAACACTCTACAATATATATTTTAGAAAGGATTATCTTTAACTACATATGTATAACAATGATTATGTTTTATTCTTTTGCTTTTAAACAGTAAATTTTGTAAAATAAAGGGAAATTATTATTTTTGCAGCATAAGACTTTGTTGGTATTTGTTGTGTAAAGATATTTTTTTAATATTTGTTTATTTATGTTTATTTTTTTTAATAAAGTATGCACATTTTTTTAATTACTATCGCTTTTTCATTTCATAAAAGAAATAAAATTTTCTTTTTAAGAGGAAATCAAGTTTTTAAAATTAATTTTGAACTTGACAATGAATTACCCTTGCTTTTGCATATCTTTGGGTACAATGAAAATTTTAAAATTACTTCCTCTTCTTTTTTTCAAAGATTATGGATTGATTAATTTTTATTTAATTATTTACAAATGCAAAGCATTACTTTATATTTTTTATTAAAATTATTTATTTACAAAATGAAAATTTCGAGTTTAATTACTAAGTTGTCTTAGTCAACATTTTCAAATCATAAGTTGTTATCAATTTAATTGATAACGTGCATCAATTCAAGTTATGTGTATGATTTGAAAATTAAACTTAAATGTGTGAATTTTATTTATTTATTTTTGCATGTAATGTCTATTCTCATTCTATAATCTAGACAATATTTTTTCATAAAAGAATCCAAAGAACACAAGGCCAGAAAAAAAAAAAAAAATCAAGAACAATTACATGAAAATAATACAATAATCACGACATACTAGAGAACACCATGCCAAAATAAATCTCGAAATGGCAAAACCATAACCGGATTACAGAGAGAAACAGACAACTAAATTCGTTTATCTAAAATAAATAAATAAATAAAATAAAATATTTAAATAATATTATTTATATAAGATACATCACGTCAAATGTTCAAACTATAATTTTTATTAAATAACACATTTTATTTTTAAATAATTTTTATAAACAATTGTAGATGCTTCAAGTATAAATAATTGTAAAAAATGACTTTTACTATACTCTAAAATAAAATATTGTTTTATAACATATTGCTACATGTTTTTATATGATAACTAGCTTAGATAAAATAGGTATTCGCAATAATATTTTTAATGGAACGTGACAAAGAGAGGTTATTTTATTTGGTTTGATTTAAAAGGAGCATGAGAAAAAAAAAATCCCTTGTTTAATTTGCCACGGAAAGAAGGAAAAAACATGAATAATATACAATTATTATATCCTTATAGTTAGTAACAAATGAAATGAGAAATAAAATAACCTACCAAAACAAGTTAATCTATATAATACAAAAATTAAAAAAAAAAAAAAACAAATCCAATATTAAAAGAAAAAGAAAAATGGAGGGTAAATTTAGTCCCTTACTTTTCCTCTTTTTCCTTTTAATTTTTTAATCAAATCAAGTAAAAAAAAAATTCTCCTTTATCGATATTTTCTTTCTCTTTAATTTCACCGAACTAAATACTTAATCGTTATTTCAATTAAGAATTACTCTCATTGTATACCTTTGATGTATTTAATATATAAAAAAAGATTAGACTTCTTCAAATCCATAACTGTACTTAATAATTAATAATTATATAACCATATTAATATCATAGTACAATTTGTAAATAATAATAATAATACAGCTCATCATTGTAAAGTAATGAGTAATTATTCCAATTCAAACTAGTTTCCTACTACTAATTTGTTATAAAAAATCGTCTAGCAGAATTTGAACTCTTTCGGTGGAAATAAAATTTGTTTTGTTCGCTAACTCTTTTTTACATTCTTCTTCATTCCTAAATTGTTATATAATTAGAAATTATTGTTTTTATAATAATAATTTTAAAAATATATATTTATTATAATTTTTAATTAATTGAGGGTATATATATCTATCTATATATATATATATGTATTATGATCGAGCCACTTTTTTTACCCAATGACTTTCGTCTTCGCTATTATGACAATAATTATGACGAGTTTCTTAAATTTGAATTAAATTTAAAGTTTTAAAATAAAATTTTTAATAAATTAGTTCTGTATAGTTTGAGGTTATTACAAGGGTATATATTTTTTAATTACATAGAAATGTATAGTGATTTTTTAATTAATAGTGGATTTTATTTATAAACAGTATAAAAAAATCTTAAAATATTATTAAACACAAAAGTTTTTAGCTAAGCCGTACTTTGTGAAGTGTTGTAATTAAATATTACAGTGATGTTATATCATATAAAAAATCACTGATAAAAAGAATATCATATAAAAACTATTCCTACAAATTAGATTGAAAAAATATGTTAGTATCTAAAAAAAAAAAGAGATAGATTAAAAAAAATGTCATAGCAAATTTGGAACCACCAATTCTTTGCAACCAAACTATATAGCTAAGTCAACTTTTATAAAGAACTAAAATTATAAGATGTCACGAGATCAATATATAGAGAGGATAAGATGTCTTAATAAAAAAAAAGGATAGAAAAATAATAAGATGTCACGTCATTTAGATAATTTTATTTTCTTGTAAAAGGATCATAAACGATTTGCTTGACAATTGGTATCTTTCTTAAAATGTTATTGACTTTTTATTTTGACATATTATTAGTATAGTTATATTCTTAAGTAATTAGATAATATTTTATAGTCTTTAAAATAATTATCACGCAGTGAATGATTTTTAGTAATACAGTCATTTATGATTAATAATCACGAGAAAAATATACTAGTAATTTATTTTAATTAATTCCATTATTAGTTTAATTTTAATATATTATAAATGTGTATAGGTTTTTAAACTGTCTCTGCCTGACTTTTAACATTTGTTGTAAAATTTATGGTTTAAATGTGCCTTTTTTTATAAATATTTAAATATTATGGTTAGTTTTTACTAATTTTTTGTTTTTATATTTAATAAAATATTTTTTTTTACTTTTTAAAATGTTATTTAAATAAATTTAAGGATGAAAATAAAAGTTTTATTTTATCAGATGTTAAAAATAAAAAAAAATAAAAATCAAACATAAAATTCATATATTTATAAAAAATAAAAAAATGTATTTAAACCTAAATTTAATGATATTCCATCATCTAGCTACTTGAAATTTTAATTCGGTCAACGTTATTCCTTTTTATAAACATGAACAGTTTTTTTGGTAGTCAAACACGAACAGAGTTATACAGCTTTATTAATATTTTAAAGTAACTTATTTCGAAAATGATTTACAAAATCAATGCCTTTGAAAATTGTGTTGCCAGTTTCATAATTTTGAATAGTCATACGCAAATTTTAAAAAGAAATTTTGACGAAAAGAAAAAAAAAATTAAAGAAACAGAGTAAGCATCCCAGGGTAGCAATATTTGGTGAGATGTCCCACGTAATACGTATATTTATAAGCAAAAATAATAATTTTTTTTCCCAGATAGCATTTAGTTATTGATTTTAACTTATCGTTTGACTCGTGCTTAAATCGATATATGCTATTCAAAATTTTCAAACTAAAAATAATCCAAGTTGTGGGTTTCAGAAGCAAGAGAGATGATAGGTTCATTATTAAAACTATAATAGATAAACGTATAGATTATTTATTATGAATATATAACTACAATTTTTTATTTATTTGATATGCTATGTTAAAGAAAAAATATGAGTTAGCTAATTATAAAATAATATAATAATAGATATGAAAGCCAGCACAAATATGATAAATTACTTCGATTTCTGACTCATAATTATGGGGTGCTTAAACCGTCAAATGTAATAATTAATTTAGTGCAATTTAATATAATTACTGAAAATTTTACCTATCAATTAGTCATTGATCGCTCATTTCAGCTTTAGATCCTCTAAAGGCAAAATAAAATGTGTATTTTAATGTGTTTATATTTTTAAAAACCATATGTGAAAAGAAAAAAGTATTGTTGAAATAAATAAGATAGTAAAATATGATTTGAAAAGATTATGTAAATATTTTTAGCAGAACATATTATAAAATTTATCACTCTGCCACTTAACCCCCATGATAGGTAGATGGTAACATACTAACATTTGAAAATAGAACAAATGAAAGAATGGAAAGATAGATTTATATTTCCCCATCTATACTAAATTTTAAAAAAGATAATTTGGATTTATCACAAATTTCTTATCATTATCTCACACTGCCAATTTCATGCGTTGCACCTAATGCCTTTGATTGGTTTGAGAGGTAGAGAGGATGGGAACTAACTTACAAATATCTGTTTAATTTTTTTTTTTTTTTTGGCTTAGTTGCATTGTTAAATACTTTTTTAATAGACGTTTAGTTTTATTAATCCAATCACCGAATTAGAAATCATCATGAAATTATTCAATTATGTCTATAAACTTTTAAAATTAATTAGTACTTTATTAGTTAATGATTTTTAAAGCATATGCATAGATTATATATTTTGGCTTAAATATAATTTTAGTTTGTTTATTTTTCATTTAGAAATACTTAATTTTTCTTAAATTTGAGATTCATCTTTTCCATCGACCACACCACTTTGATGGTGCAATGAAAAGTAAACTATACACATCATGACTAAGAGATTTACAATTATTTTCGTTGTAATTTTGTTCAAGTAATTAATATGAATAACAAGTGAACATGTGATTGTGTATTTACTTATTTATCCATTAAATATTTCGTTCATAGTACATTCATGAATTATTAGATTGCAATAATAGGAGGCAAAAAAATATTTTAGGTAGAGTGAAATTCTCAAATAATCTGTTAAATATTTATATTCATTTAATTTGGTATACAGGCTGCATGATGCTTGACGGGCTGTTTATATTTTTATTTTTTTTCCATTAGCGATAACTATTCTAACATATTTTATAATGGAGAATATACTAAACCTAACCACTAACTCCACTATACCACTAATTATAAAATAAATTCTTTCTTAAATTATAAATTTGGACCACTTTAATTTTAAATTTTATAAAGACTTCATTTTAGTTCTTAATTATATAAAAAGAATACTTATTTTAATCATTTTTACTTTATTTTTCATTATTTTTTTCATTGAAGAAAAATAAAGTAAATAAAATTTTATAATATTAAAGACAAATAATTAACGGGACTAGAATAAAAAAAATTACCCCTAATTATAACATTATGATCATCACAATAAAATTTGATACAAATAGTAAATAATTAACTTTCTACTATTAATTAAAGTTTAAATATTTACCATTACAATAAAACAATTATTAGAAAAATTACATCTATTTGAAGAATCTCAAAAGAAATATATAACATTATCATCATATAGCTGGTAAAATTTCTTTTTTGCAGTCCTTTCATCTTTCCTTCTATCAAGAGTAACATACCACTTTCACACATTGATTACATAATTCAAAAGACACCAAATATTTTTAATTATACGACACCTAATTCTTAATCAAATCCCTCCAAACCTTCATTTTACCTTAATTTATCTAACTCAAATTAGTGTTGCATTTTTGTCTTCATTCATCATCTCGAGTTATGTGTCTCGTTGAATTGCACAATCAAACATCATTTCATATTCAAGTAAATGTCAAACAAAGACATCCAGTCTAATACTATGGTTCTGCCTACGCAACTTTGCCATCTGTTTTCGGTGCTAAACGTTATTTTATCAGAAATATGTTTGGTTGTTATCAACCAACAAAATCAAATTCCCCCCCAAAAGCACATTTCAGTAAAAGCAAAAAAATAAACATTTATATTGAGCTGTATATTTAGTTTAATTACAAATCTATTATTAAGATTAAAATTTCTAAATATGAATAAAGAGTAAGTAGTATATACACTTGCAGTATAAAGAATATTTACATTGATATTCAATTGCATATCATCATATGTGAAAAATTTATTGACTTAAAAAAATTACTTTAAAAGTCATGTCTAGTATAATTTTTGTTTAATTGACAATGCGAAAAAAAAAATAGAAAAATTAAACTTATAGTATAAAAAGCTTTTACATTGATATTCAATTACATAGCATTATATGTGAAAAAATTATAACTTTAGCAATTACTTTAAAAGCCATGTGAATAAAAGTTAAACTTATGAATCTTAAAAAACAGTGTTAATCAAAATTAATTTTGTAAAATAGAATCACCTCACCCAAACAGAAAAGGCCATCTTATACCACCTTCTATTTAGTATCCATGGAAAAACAACAGTGCTTCTGTGTAGAAGCATCTCTTATTCTTAATACAAAGTGGGGTTAGGTTTTTAATAGGTGTGAAGCATGGAGGTTAATTTTGGGTGTATGCAACATGTGAGGAGCAGTTGGGCCTAGAAATAGTCCAGTTGGGCCCACATCTCCTTTTCCTCCCCCAAACTTGGACGGTGATTTATTGTCCAATCCATACCTGTACAAGACAAAAGCTATGCCTCTTGCACCATGTCAGACCTTGCATGCAGTGACACTTGAATTAATATTAGGCATGATTTTTATAATTATAACGCTAAAAAAAAGAAAAAAAAAAGTGGTGCAATTTTTATTCCTTTGTAGTTGTGCTTTATGTGACGCATTCATGGTCGATCCTTAGTCATAAATAAAAATTGATCGAATATAAAAAATATCAAGAAGCAATCAATTATGTGTGTTGCATATAATTTTGTTCTTACATGTAGCGGTTTTATCAGAGTTCTGGAATCTATTGGAGCCATCGATCCTGTTTTTGTTTTGAGTAATCACAAAAGGTCTCAGGGGCCACATCTTTGGGACCACATACATGGAATCTAATTCTCTATCTAATGCATCATTACATTACTAACACTTATTAGGTGCAGCTTATTATATATTATGAAATAATGACTCATGGAAAGGGATAGGTTACCCTGTGTGTAATACACCTTCAAAATTAGACTCTGGTCCCTTTCCTCTCCCTAACACAATCACTCACTGTGGATTTGAACATTGTATAGTTTTGTGAAACAGTCTTTTCATTTCTCTGGCTTGCCCTTGAAGGAACACAATGTAACTAAAGGTTAGTGGGGCTAGTGGGGTGCATGGTGGGTGCAAAACAACATATTGAGGACCACAAAGAATTAAAAAAACCTGCATTAACTCCTTTTTTTTTTTTTCAAGACACTACTACTACTAAAAAAAACAATCTTATTTCAATTAGATAATATTAATATCATTATAAATGATAAAATAATATTTTTAAATATTTTACATAATTATATATGTTAAATTTAAATAATTTCATGTCACTTATATACTCACTCCTAATTCAATCATATATATACCACTTTCTAATCTTACATGTAAATGGAGAGATGAAGGCTTTTACTTTCACAGCTCAACTCTTTACTAAGAAGCAAGAGTTCTGGTAAAAAGTTGTGATTGCCTATTGCTCAGAAAATGACCATAAATGCATGCTTGTCCATGGAATTAAGGATCTGAATAATCACTAGCAATTATTTGTACATATGTTGCCGGTGCCACTTAATCTTACCTTTTCATGCACTTTCCTTTGTATTTAGTTGGTGGTGGGTGAGGGTGCTGGGTGCAGATTAGGAAACGGTTGATTCGGTCACATTGAAATTATGTTAATAAGAAAAGGGTATTACGTGTTACGAAATTGTCAATTTTTATGTATGTACTTCGGTACGTGTTGCATTGTTGTACAGATATAAAGAATATCATATATTTTGGTTAAAAAAAATGTTATGTAATTTGTCATGGGCTATAATTATTTTTTTTTAAAAATCAATTGACACCATGTTTGTAATATTAAAATATTAATCGAAGCTAAAAGGTCTATTTTGTCAGGATGGAGGAAAGGGGTCCATATTTCTGTATTAATTTGTGAAAATTTTTCATATGGGTATATAAAAAAATAAGTTGTTTTTTAATTTTTTAAATATGATATAAAAATGTTATGCAACTATATTTTCCAATGTTGTTAATCCTAATATGTAACGATTCTAAAATTTATTAATATTTGATTAATCAATCAAGTATACAATTTGATCAGCAACATATTCATTGAGATTAAACCTAGAATTTATTTCATCCAAAAAAATATAAAAAGTTTCAGTTATTAATTAAGTGAAACTTGTTATGGAGTTAACTTCATATTCCTTATACAATAAGTGCCACTACTTTTTTATTACTAGTAAGAGTGGGTGGGCTAACTACAACTACTGCTTTTTGAGCATTGGATGCCCCCTTTTCTACCTGCCATGTCTTTAAAAGGGTTCTCAGCCCAGATGCTATCTAGAAAAATAAAGTAAAAGCAAGGTTGCAAGACTCTGTTCTGGGGTTGGGGGGGACCAATTCATGACATTTCACATAAAATAACATTTAGATGTCAAACTTGGGAAGTAGTGAAATAATTTTAAAACTACTATTGTAATGGTTTCTAATCCTACTTTTTTGAATAAGAAATGGCAGCAAAATAAGTTACATAACTAATCCAAATAGGCATAGTAGAAAGAAAAAAAGGAATGGTTGCTTGTATAAATCATTGTTGCACTATAAAAAATTGTGCCAAATAATATGAAAGAGGAACAAAAATCACGAGAGAAGCAAATATTACATAAGTAAAGTTACTTATTGGATCGGTTTATTTAAACTTTAAAAAACAGTTATGAAAAAAGCATTTTTTTAAAAAAAAAAATCTAAGAAACAAATAGACTGTTTCTTAAAAAACAAAGTTAAATATTTTTAAAAACAAACACAAAAAAAAAGTAAATTGATTATTTTATTAAAAAATATTTTTTAAAAAACATAAACAAATGGATTTATTATAAATAAATAATTTAAAAGGAGTGTTAATAATATATTTTGAAATAACTATTAGAATTGGTCTAATGACGAGAAGTTAAAGTAATATGTATAGAATCATAAGTTTCAACCTCAATGCAATCATTTTATAAAAAAAAAATACATTTTTAAACAAATTTTCTAATATTATTACTTAAAAATTATTAAAAACTATAAAATTAAAAGAAGAGTTTATTCAGAAGTGAGGTCACTTTCTAATATTATTACTTAAAATTTATTAGAATCTATAAAAGTATTGATGCAACACTCTACATTAATTTTAAGAGTAAATTTCTAGGTTAATTCTTTTCTACAATTGATGTAAATGTTTTATTAAATCTCAATCTATCCAAAATCTTTTCACTTAAAAAAAAATACATTTCAACTTGCATTTTTCACTCTCAAATAATAGATAATCTTTTTGTATATTTCATTTTTTATCATTCCAACTTTTTTTTTTCTATATTTCACTTTATCTTTTGTCATTATTTTACTTCTATTCTCGATGTCATTCTTAAAAAATGGGATCCCATTTTTTATTATGTTATTTTATGATACAGTTGTTAGATATTTTTCTTTATATGTGTGTTTCTTTGCTCTCTCTTTTACATTATTTTGTTAGTTTGTTTTTCTTGCTATGTTATTCAGTGTTTTATATGTTTGCTGTGTTTAGTCTTTGTTAGTGTGTTTTTTGTTCACATGTTAGTGTAGGTGTTTTTGCCACACACACACATATATATATATATTAGTGTATGCTTGTTTACTATTGTGTGCATTTGCTTTAGGGGAAAAATCTTATAAACATGGCCCCACTGTATCAATCTTTCTCTTATCTCTGAATTTTGGCTCCTATTAACTTAACCACCTTAGAGTACTTATAAGTGACGCTTACCACCATTGTAAAACATGGAAAATGACCATTAAAGGATGAGTTTATTTCTCATAAACTACAACATACATAATCATGGACTTGTGAAGAACATAGGAAGCCTTGTGTTTATATTACATTTAAACACGGTTTGATTATTAAAGGAATTAATTTTTCACCACCATCTATCGTGCATCGTATTTCGTATTAGAGTTAACCGTCCGTTAATTTTACATAATAAATTTTGACTAATACAATACAAACAGAGCCAAAAGCAATTGACAAGTTAGAATTGATTCGGTATCGTTCATATATAAGACAAAATAGCTTATATAAAATGGTGATAAAGTTTACACACGAGAGCACTGTGCACTAAAGCAATTAATCATTCATTAGAATTTCGACGAGTATTAAACGTGGAGATGCTTTATTGGGTTATGTTATCCAATTGGAGTTGGGAAGTTTACTTGATTTTGAAATTTCGTTTAGAAATCATCATCAGTGTGATGCTCACCTTGATTAACAAATTTAAAATGAGCTTTAGAATTTTCCTAATGGCGCAGTGCTGATAACAATACTTTTTTTTAGTTTCTAAGATAATAATGATTAGACCTTAACAGGAATATGACATATAAATATTTAGGTGGTCTATGCTCATTTTAGAATTTTATTGCCGACATACATCTTATCTTATCTTAATTACTTTATTAATGTCGGAAACCCCCCCCATTGCCTTTATATTCTTTCCCTCTGTTTTATGTCTCCGAGTTTCTCTCCAGAATTTAGGTACCAGCTTCAAGTAATGCTTGTAAGAATAGAAAATGGTGAAAATATTTCCACATACCAAAAAAGTAACCATCGATTGCTTTACATATGAATTTTCACACTGTTTCAAAGCCACTGAATAATGGGAAATGTACAATAATGTTCAAAATCTCTAGCATGTATTAATTCTAGGGGTGTTTTTAAATTTAAATAAAATGTATAAATGAAAATCCAAGAGAATCATAGATACTTTCATTGTTAATAATAAATATTATATTATATTAAATGTGAATAGAAATTTTAAAATGATGAAAAGCTTATGAAAATAAATTATTGAAATTAAGAAACTTTTCTTTTTTTATATGGTTTGCAAAAAAATTTAAAAATCAAATTCAAATTAAGATTCACTAAAATTTCAATAATTTTAAATTTTTGTCTACCTAAAACAGAATGGTATCTTTAATTTAATACTAAAATTTAAATATATTAAAATTTCAATTAAGAAATAATATTTAAAATGGTACAAAATTAAAAATTAAAAACTTAAATTAAGAGAACCGATGCAGTTTAGTAAAAATAAAATTAATTCTTAAAAACCTTTGTTTAAAATTGAGAATTTAATTTATAATATAGAGGTGAATTAGATATAATTAATGTCATACATTTTTTTTTCTAAAAATAAAATATTAACTAAAGATTAAAGCAATTCATTGACTAATTAAAAAGGGCCATCATGTTAACTTCAAAGAATCACCTTATAATAACTCATGTCTAAAGTACACACATACCATGAGGTGTTCCAGATATACATATTTGCATTTAGCCTTTAATGAGAGTGTTCATCCATGATTAAAACCCCACCAAGGAGTTTGTCTCTCTGGAAGTAGCCACTGCCCTATGATAAGAGTGTTCAACCACAACAATTTAATATATTAATATCAACTAAGAAGTGAAAAATCATCATGTCATTATAAGGAGCAAGCTTAATTAGGTAAGCTCATGCTTCACATGCAAGCCAAACCTAACCTAATTTTTTCTATAAATTAAATTAGAACAAAAACAATGCATTAAGTTTATCTAATTGACCTACTGTCTGCTACATTGTAAGATGATGTCGAAATGTGGTTATTTATGTTGTTATTGTAGTTTTTGAGTCAATTATATATTACTCCCATTTTTACTTTCAACCAAATATCCTCCAAACATGTTAATCACAGTAAGGTTGATAAGAAATTAATTATAATTCACATGAAAAGCAAAGTTAACGGGTCAATCTATATAATTTACTCTTTTTTATTTTTTAAATCACTTCATGGTGAATTTTCCAGTTTCCAACACAATTTCTTTTGTCAACATTTTGTACCATTTTTTTTTGTCAAACATTTTGTACCATTATTCATTAGCACGTTTGATTCCTATAGGCGCTGTAGAGTATAATTTTAGAGTCAGACTATGGCTCAAATGGCCCATTTGGCAAATAAAAGACATGGGTGGGCTACTGGGCTTGGACATTAGGCTTGTGAAATAATTCTTGCAGTGTTATTCTTTTTCTATCAGTTTTAAAATTTTAATTTCAAAATTTTTTTTGAAACGTTCTAAAATTTTATTTGCATAAGAATGTTTAATAAATTTTGAAAATTTTTAATTTTTCAAACATTCTTTAAGTTAGTTCAGAAAGTGACTTACTAATCAATTTTGAATTAATTTTCTAAAAAATGTGTTTGATATATTTTAAAAGTAAATTATCAGAAATGATAAAAAAAAATATGCAACTAGAAAAAAGGTAGTACAATATTTTCATCAATGAAATGCTCAAAAGATAGCCTTATGGAACGTCTTCAAGTAAAACAAAGCCTAGCTAGCATTAGGATGCTAAGGTAGGGTATGACAAAGATAAATTCACGTCTAAAGAATCAGTTATGAAATATGGGTAGTTATATTTTAGATCACCTTTATTGATAATTAATTTTTATTAATAAATTTGATTAATTAGTTGTAGTAATGTCTCTTCTTTCTATTTAAGATTTTATTTAAAAAATATAATCTAATCCAACCAACAACTTATAATTGATAGATACTTATTTTATAAAAATGTATATATAATTTTTTATTTTAAGATAAATTAGTAAAAAGAAAATACTTCCATGTCTGGTTTATTTTTTGAATGAGACGTTAATTTATAGTGTTTTGAAATATTTAAAATAATTGTAATATGTTAAGCAAATCTTTAATAATATAAAAAAATTATTTATCAATTGAAAGGAAGGAAATTAAGATTTACTAATAATAATATAATAATTAGTGTAGTTTTAAAGAGAGTATTGATGATTCAATGAGTAATTAAAAATATAATAGATTCCACTTTAAATTAGTGTTTTTCAACAATTTATTATTCTATCCAATAATCACTTATGAGAATGGAAATATGTATTTATGTGAGATCAAGTGATTATTGTAAATAATATCTTTAATAGGAGCACAACTTATAAATACTTGATGAATGAATCAATTGAGTGATCTAAATCTTAGTATAAATCTTATTGATTTTTCTATATAAGGCATCAAAGAATATTATACTAGGTTTAAAAGCCTTTTTGTTATTATGAAAAACATAAGAAAATAAAAAATGAACAAGGGAGGGATTTCTCTATAAAAAAATTTGTCTTGATGACAATGTATGATAAAAACATCTTCATTTTTTATTGGATAGTTGAACTCATATCTTAATTTAAACATACATTATAATTTAGATAACATGACCAATTTTTTATTGCACTTGAACTAAAGTAGTTTATTTGTGCGTCATTTTAAACTTCTTGCATAAAGTATGATGTGTGTTTTTGTTGTGGTTTGATTATGCATTATTATTGTTTGTTAGTTTTTACATGGTTAAGTTCTTTAATTCTAAATAATTTAAAGAGTAAATTACACAAATATCTTATAATTTTATAAAATTATATAAATATTTTATTTTTTTCTATCCCTACATTAATTTTCTTTATTTTTTTTCAAAAAAAATATTAATATTCTTTTATATATTACACTAACTCTCCTTATTTTTTTAAAAATATATACTGATGTCTCTTATAAATTACAACAACCTTTCCAATAAGAAAAGTCACTATATAAATTAAAAAATATATATAATTTTATAAAATTTTAAAAAAATATTTCTATGATTTACTCTAATTTAAAATAATCAACTACTTGATTTTTTAACCTTTTTCTAAATATGTGGACTATTAAATCAAGTCTACCCAAATTTATCCTTGTATGTAACTCAAAACTTTGCTCCATTACAATCACATAAATTGAATCCACCCAAAGTTAAATTGCTAGTGCTTCTTGGATTCTACATGCAACTCAACTATATTTTATGGAGATGAGTCTTAAATTAGATGCAACTGGATCTGCTTACACCCTACCCTCTTCTAATCTCTTTTACCTTAATCAAATGAGTTTAAATCACATACTTTTTAATTGCCTTGCCTCATAGATTCATTATATCCCATGTGAAGGGAAGCAAGCTTGGCAATAAAAAATAAAAATAAGTGAAAGAAAAGAACAATGGGTTAGTTACAGAATCAATGTCCAATCGTGAATTGTGATTCTGAGTAGCAAAAGTGAAAAACGCAACTAAACTCAGATATGTGATATTCAAAAGCCAGAACTTGATCATTCCCACAAGGCACACATATCAATCAAAGTGTTCAAATGATAATGCTCATGAAGACCACTTTTTGCCAAATATATATGCTATACTGTAAAAGTACATCAATATCCTATAATACCAGTTGAAATAGGTAGCTAACTTGGGTCGAGAGAATCAAGGCTTTTGGGTTTTGGCCCAATATGCACGCAGGCCCTTAGCTAGTCCTTGTTAGGTGCTTGGGAACTTGTCATTTCGTTGGAGTCGAATTTACCCTCCCAAACAAAACATTTATATAATTATATACCCATTTTTTTAAGAAGGGGGAGGTGTGTAAGTTTCTAATTAATATAAAAATAATTAATTAGAATTCTTTTGTAACCATTTTTTTTCACATAATCTTCTTGCATAATGCATTTGTTATTTAACTTATATCATCTTCATTATTATTTTACTTTTCTTTTTAAGATAAGAAGTTTAAGGTGAGATGAAATTTGCCTAAAATAAATTATCATTCTCAGAAAAAATGGGTAAAGATTTACTTACTCTCAAACTAGGTGCAATGAAGATAGGTTTTTCTGCAAGCAATCATAGAAGAAAATATTTTTTTAAAAAATTAAATAATTTATCTTCTCTAAAAATTAATTATAAATTATGTATAAGTTATTTTTAATTATAAAAAAATATTTAATTTTTTTCATATATTTTTTCTTAGAAGTACTTATAGAAAATCTTAGTCAAACAAAACTTGGAAGTTTTAGTGCATGATTGAATGTGTGTTTGGAAAAATAATTTTAATCAACTAATTTTATAGAATTGAATTTAAGTAAATGCGAGTTTAAGGCAATGTAATTATTGTTTCAATAACAAGCACTAGAAAATTAATTTTTACATGAAATGTTGTTCGAAAACTTCTGATCAAAATTGATTTTGGGTGTGTAATGTAATTGCTAAAATAGATTTTAATTTTCCTAATTTATTTTAAATTTATTTTTTCAAAGGTACATGACCATGAAAATCTGTTAACAAACAAAAATGACTTAAAAAGACTGAAAAACAAATTCATTTATTGTATATTCAATTATTAATATATATTCAATATTTTATTATCTATTTCTTTTGAATAATATATATAAAAGATTTCAACATAAATTTTTTATGGCAGACCCTCTTATCAAGCCAATACCCTTTGATTTTTCTTCTCTCATTTATCATCAATACCAGTTCTTCTTCTCTCTTCTGCAATAAATCTGAAAGACATGTAGCTATAATCAAGTTTGAGAGAAGTGTCAAACATGTTGTCAAAGCTATAATCAAGTTTGACTAACTCAAGACTCACGCTAACTGGTTTCAAGTGAAACTAAGCACACAAATTTACTCTAATTAATGACTCTTTTTAAAACATAAATTTAATAAATTCAACCATTAAATTAATTATGATATTATTTTGATAATCATGTGTGTTAAATTTAAATAAATTAAACATTTATAAGTATGTAATATTATAATTTATATTTACTTAGGTTTTAAAAAGTATATTATACATTAGAATAAAATTGATTGATAAATATAAAATAAATTATAAATTGTTTAAAACTGTATAAGCTTGAAATAATTTAATAAAAATGACCGATCCAATAATTAAATTAATACAACTTAATGTCTAAATATTTTTTTAAATTAGAATTAAGTTAAACAAAACTCATTCTTAAAATAAGTACATCATCTTCTAACAAAAAAATATGATAAGATTATAAATTATCTAACGGATTATTTATAATTAAAAGTCACATCATATATTTATCTTGAACATAGAAAGTCAAAGAGATAAACTAAGATCATTTTATTTCGTAATCATTTGTTAATGTCGTTAATGTTATATATTAATTTTTAATATTTCTCTGTCTCTGGTCGTTATCAATCTGACAATCTCATTTTATAAATATTTTTTTTTAATAATACTTCAAAACTAATGAACTAAAGATTTTTCTTTCCTCCCTTTGTCTCCTAAATTTCCTCTAAGACGATCTAAGTGTAAGTCTTGATATACCTTGGCATATTCTTCTGCTGATGTAGTCTATCAACACAATCTCCACGCTTATTTTTAAATTGATTAATTGCAATTAGTGAATGCATACATAATTAAATTATGAATTCAACTTGCATTAATTTTTTGTATCATATATAGTTTAATTTATCTCAGTAAAATCAGGTGATTAAACACAAATCGAGAGGTTGTACTTCATCTCAAGCCTTCAAAGTTCAGAGGAAATTATCAAAAGATACGCAACTACTACAAAAGAAGTTCTATAGAGTATTCATGTTCAACATCAATTGAATGCCAATGATCATCCTATAGAAGGATTAACCAATTTTTTTTCTAACAAGTATATTCTTTAAAAAATAATTTTGTTAAATATTGTTGGATATTTGACAAAGTCTTAAGACGAATAAGTCAAGCTAGTTTTTAGGAGTTGAATAAGTCTGTTGCAGTTTTATTTTTTTAATAGTGATTCCTATTTCTTAGTTGTTTGTTCCTTAAATTTCTGTTTTTCGGTGGTTGTAAGGCTTCTATAAAAGTCATTCTCCTTTTTCATTGTTGAATATACGAAATATTTCTATTA
>JAMLFT010000550.1:0-40304 GCA_026544285.1 Pachyrhizus erosus
GACAAGTCAGAAAAGTAACTGAAGAGTTCTTTTATTCCTTCCATCCTTTCATTTGCTGGCTGGACAATTAATTGTTGACTGGACAATTAATTGTTGGCTGGACCCCACACTATCAAATTTGAATTCTGATGGGTACGAGGCCCCTTCCACTTCAGCTATAATCTTGTCCACTTCTATTTTGAATTCATTTGACTCCACTTCTTGGATTCTAGACGAAGGGGCAACTTCCAACGTATGTCATCTTAGGTACATTTTCCACTCACAAAGGAAATATGCCCTCTCTTTAATCGAAGATACTGATTTTCTTGGATGTAGACCCCCCCTGCCACCCCCAATGGACCCCAATCTGAAATTAACACAATCAGATGGTAAGCTTCTATCTGATCATGGTTTGTATAGACATCTTATTGGCAGATTACTTTACCTGACAATATCAAGACAAGACATCAGCTATGCTGTGCATAGACTGAGTCAATTTGTCTCTCAACATTGCACTACTCACCAAAAGCATCCCGGATCAGGGAATATTATTTTCTGCTAAGTCCAGTCTTCATATACAGGCTTATGCTGATTTTGATTGGACAGCTTGTCCTGATACTAGGAATTAATAGCTGATTTTTATGTTTCATTGAGGATTGTCTAGTTTTTAGGAAGTCCAAAAAGCACATCACTAGAAGTAGATCTTCAGCTGAGGCTGAGTATAGGTCTTTAGCCACTGTTGCTAGTGAATTAACATGGTTGTCTTATCTGCTGACCGACTTTGGTATTCCACCAAAACCTCTTGCGATTTGTTATAATGATTCCATGATTTACATCACAACAAATCCCACCTTTCGTAAACGAACCGAGCATATAGAACTTGATTGTCATCTTGTCTGTGAAACGTGCATGATGGTTCATGGTACCATTCACTTGGCTGACCTTCTCACAAAGCTTCTGCCAGAATCCTCATTCTAATTGTTGTTAACCAATATAGGCATTTCGAAAATCTTCCTTCTCGATGGAGAGTATTACCGTTAATGTATTTAGTTTAAATTAGTTATAGCTGTTATTCTAGTTAGTTCATTATGTACAAAAGTTACTTGTAAGAGTGTATATATCTATTTTACATGTCAGTTAGTCAATTAATGAGAATAATTTTCTTACATCGTTTTCATTCTCTATTCAATAACTTGTGTGGCATGACCAATCCAAGGCATGCAAGAAAGTGGGACAAAAAATCCAAGTTATTACGTATTGGAGTCTGACGTGACAAATGAACCAAGAAATGTCAACTAGGGTGCCCATCCGGCACTTCATTCTACAGGTTATGATCCAACTCCCCACACTGTCCGGCGGCTATTGAAAATATTTGTGGTTATTAAGCATTCTCTTTATTTCCTATTTGGTATGTTTCATGTTTCTTGGTTTGGTAACAAATTATCATAAGCCAAACATACCATATCTTTATTAGCCACATAAGCAACCACGTTGAACAATGGATTTTCACTGGTCAACACAAGTAGCCTTGACCACCTCCAAGATGATAGCAGCAAAATATCCATAATTAAGAACCCGTATCAAAATTATCCACAACAATAAAATATCGCAACTGTCATGACTTTTATTCCTAACTAAAGGGGAGCTAAATACTAGTCTAATATGATGAGTTTAATGGTCAATATAATCCAGAAAAGAAAGAAAAGGCACAGAAAGCATAGAGATTCAATAATTACAGTGAAGGAAAAACATGATTTATATAACAAGCACAGAAGCTCCAAAATTGTCCTCCCGGAGCTCTTATACAGTGAGAAACATACAAAGTAAAATACCAAAGCAAGATTCCTAAGAGAAAATCCAAAACGAAAGTAAAAGGAAACCCAACAAGTATAGGAATCGATCTAGCAATCATGGCCCCTCGCATGCATGTCTTACTGTACAATAACATAACAATAAAGCAGACAGCTCAAGGCCAGAACTATACCAAATAAGTTCCTTCAAAGTTTCAAAGTCAAATCTGGTGTTGAGTCCTCTATGTCTACAGGTGGATTCACCCCAGTAAAACTCAAATTTGAACTTCCAGTCAGTATGAAATTCTGATTACTATCACCTGCCTCAGCAACCTGACGAAAACTACCAGGCCACAACAAATCTGATTCATCATCCTCCAAGAATATTGGGAGGCCAAGATACCCTTGATCAAATCTTGCATTGTTTTTTATCTCAGGAGGCCTCATTGTTGGTGAGAAACCATGGTGAAGTGAAGAGTGTGCCTTTATGCCTAAGGACCTGAAAGAACCATGCAGAGGGAGAGAAGCTAGATTTGCATACCTTTCAGAGAAAAATCCAATTCTCATAGCCCTTTTTGCTAGTGTTCTTTCTCTTTTGTGTGCATTCTGGTGTCCCCCAAGAGCCTGAGAACTGAAAAACTTGCGCTGGCAGTAATTGCAAGAAAAGACTCGTGGAATTGTTGCTGATGTAGTTTGAGAGGCAGGTTCATTGCTACTCTCACTAGTGCTTGAGAATGAGAATCCTAGTGAATCTCTTCCCCCTGGCTCACTATTCTTGAAATTGAGAGTTAAGTCAAGTGAAATATTATCTGAATTAGGATTAAACCCTATTGGATTTGTGATGCCGGAAATGTTAGTAAGGCTGTCACTACAAGGACCTGTAGAGGTTTCTTGAATAGATACGTTGGAAGCAACCTGGCTGCTAACCTCAGATTCATATTCTGCACATGCCTCCACTTCAAGATCAAAGTTTGGTTTCATGATTTAGCTATGCTTAAGTTAGAAGCTACTTTACAAACTAGAAGTGAAAATCAACCACTACAGTATTCAGAATAAGATCTATTTCTGAGCTTGCACTGGGATGTTTATTTCATCCTGCAATTAGGTAAGCCATGAAAATTTATCAGTTCAAATTCAGCAATCATCAAAATAAAAAAAAATTCTTGAGTCAATATGACTTATATAGGTATTTGATTGATACTGTGAAAGATTACTCGATATTCATTCATGTAGCATGTTTTGAGGTTCATGTGCCTTGAAAATGAACTTTCACTGCTTGAAAAACTTTTCTACTTGGTGCTTATGATATGTTTGGCCAGCCAAATGTAAAAGAAACACACTAATTTGTGGGGCGATTCTGCTTGAAGGCAAAATAGGTTCTATATGCAGTTAAAGCTATTGGTAACTACAAACGGATTGCATAGCAGTGGCCATAACCCCATGCTCAAGAATACAAACAGAATCATGTTTAGTTGTATTTTTTCTAATTCATGATGATTTTACTTAAGACAGATTCGGTATCAAAAAGTAATGGTTAAATACTGTAATTATTTTGAACACAAAGTCCAACTATCCTAGATTTTTCTTTTTCATACTTATCTAGTAAAATTTCAGATAAACAAGGACACTGATTGCTGAATATGAACAATCAAAACCATCCAATTTACAAATGTATGATAGAATATTTGAAATTACGGTGTTAGATATGGATGCCTATTGATATAATCTTCTCATATGCTTGTTAACTGGATTACTATTTTGCAAGTAAGTGGTAAAGTAGAATAAACTATAAAGTAGCCAGGAGACGTGCCATGAAGTTCATGAACAATTATTAACCAATAATAATGTTTTCACATTTCATCAACTGATTCAACGCCAAAGCATCATCAACAATCCAGGAAATCAAATTCCTGTCATTGTTAAATATAATCAGTAACATATTGAATCTAATCTGAAATCAATGTTGAATCTGCTGTGGAGATTCTTTCTGATTGTACGTTTTCGAGGACTCATTGACTTAGAAAATAGAACGTCATAAGGGCGACTTAGTCCCTTGATGAGAGAGAGAGAACACAGCTCCCAGGTTAAAATTAAACTTCATCAGTTTGTAAGTGCAACTCAAGGTTTTAGAGAGAATAAGACCACCAGTCAGCACACAAGACATAGAAAAACGAAAACATTTATCTGGAGATCGAACAACGTCAACATATCCAACACAAGCTATTACATGTATACACTTGTTAAATCTACCTGGATTTTCATTCTGGATAAACAAACACACAGTTTAGAGACAAAGAAAGGCCTACTTGTGATAGTTTACAGAGGAAAATTACTTTGGAGCCTTAGCAAGAGATGCAGAGTTTGGTGGTGACAAAACGAGGCACTGATGGCATGATATGAAGTTTGAAAGTAAAATCCACAAACCATTTCCTTTACTCAGTGAATCAGACTTACTTATCTAAAACTCAAGAAAGAGTTGAGACAAGCAATAGTGGAAAAGTAAAATATGACAACCAGTACATACTTAAGTACACAGATGACAGTGCAAGAAGTGTCGCATACCTTCTCAAATTTCAAGATCAAGTGAAAGTGGCTTGCTTCTGAAATCATCTAAAAACTGCTTTGGAATTGGAGACATCTGTTTCCAGTGTAGCTTTCCTAGCTATGACTGTTTATGAGAAGACAAAACTGGTCATTGAGTTTTCTATGTTTCTGAAACACTAATAGAGGGTAAGGTGTGACCTTAGATATTTTTTTTATTAAGAAGTTTAACTGAAAAGGAATAAAAAGCAAAGGAAGAGTAAATGGGGAGAGAGAGACATAGAGATGGTGGGTATTGATGTTTAATTATGGGAAAGAACAGATAAGAAAGAAGTGGAGAGTTGGGGAACAGAGAAGTCAGAGGAGGAAAAGAAGGTTTTGGGATATATAAAAAGAGAGTGGGAGATATGATCAAATTAATTGCTACAGTTTTTGGAGTGTTTGAGGTATTATATCTATTTTTAACTTTTTTTTAAGTAAATAATCTATGCAATAGTTTTCTATATTATCGTTCAACTACAAATTGTTAACTTTTACACTAATTATATTAAAAGTCTCACACATCATAATTTTTCATTAGTTAATTGTGTAAAAAAAATTTCATTAATAATATAATAGAAATTAAACTCCTTTCTTTTTCCTTTTTGCAGTACGTTTTATAAGAAAGCTAACAAGTAAAAAGTAACAACTGCTTTCCCTACATACAAAGTTCAAACTACAACTGGGTTGATCGTACTCGTTTGGAGGAAGAACAAGCCAACAACAGTGTAGTCATTATTCCCACCAAAGATTCTCTAGCTTTCTCTCTCTCCATCTCCACCATTTCAAAAGTGTTTCAGATAACACCACAATGCATGGGGTCAGATTTCAAAGTTTCATGTTTGGTTCGATCTAGCACGTCCAGCATAACTACTCTCTTCATCCTATTCAGACCATAGCATATATTATTCATGATCCCATGTACTATGATATAACATCATTTGTTTCTTAACAACTCCACTCACAATAAATAATAGACCCCGTGTCCTTGCTTTCCCAACAACTATTTTTATAGTATTTATGAATTGTGTGAACCCCTCCCCCCCCCCCCTTTTTTTTTTTTTCTTTTTTCATCCTCATAATGTTTGTAAAATTCCTTCCACTTTCTTTCAAGTTTAAGAGACAGCAATTAAAGCGTATAGTTATTAATTTCTTTACGTAGAGCACAATTTGGCTTTTTTTTTTTATATAAATTTCCAAGACAATATTAAAATGGACAAAACTAAGATTTTTTTTTTATGTATTTTTTTTCAACCAGAATTAAAGTTCAGTTTAGTAATTTGTGTAATAAAATTGAACAACACATAAGTAAAAAATATTCACAAACATACAAATTTATTTATATAATACACTCGTGATGCATTGGTGTAATTATTTTTAAAATCATGTTTTTCTCATATTTTTGAACAAATGATATCAAAATTGTTTCAATTTAAAATTAAAAATTAAAAATAATATCTAATTTACTTGTATATCTTGATAGTTATCTTCTTAATTTTTCAATAAATTTTAATTAGAGTATATACATCTTGTAAAGAAAATATAATGTTTTTTCTGTAAGAATAAGAGTTGGACAATTTTAGTCGTAATCAAGTTATTCGGCATGAAAATATACCTAAAACAACTGTCAAATAAAATTGGAACATATATGGTTCTTTGTTGGGGGCAAAAAGATAACAATTTGTACCATTACGTAGGATATAGGAAACCAAGTGGATATAATCGACCGATCAAAGGAAAGAGATTGTAGGGTTTCCATTCCTTGGCCTTGAATCTCCATCATTAACACGACAGTTTTAAGAAGATAATGGGATGGTCCATTATTCCACGCACGAAATTATAGAAACATAATGGCCATAGATCCAACATTTGCTATTTTCAACTATGAAGCGCCACTTTTCTTCTTTGGATCTTTAATTTCAGCCACGCGAGACTAGCATGAATATTGGGTCACACAAATCCATCATGCTAGACTATCTAACAATATCATCATTTACAATCCTATATATCTTTCACAAAAGGGAAAGCTGCTTCAGTTATTTAATATCAGTCATGCCCTTAATATCATTTGAAATAATTAACTGTTTTTACTTACACATGCAATTGTCTGACCATAACTTGTGTACAATTATTACTTGGCCACCCACAAGAGTGCTTTAAGTGGTAAAAAAGTTTGATTTCAGCCGTTGATAAGTTTTTACACTACCACTCCTAATAATTTTTAATTAATTAATAATATAAAAACTTTTTACATTGATAATACATATACTGTTTATTTTATCTAAAAAATATAAAAAAAAATATGTTTAAAGAATTTAATTTTGATATACTATCAGTGTAAAAAGTTTTACATTATTAATTAATCATAAATTATTAAAAATATATTAATAATTCTTAAAATAATTATTATAAAAGTAAAGAAATTTATCATTTGTATCAATTTTTTTTATTGAATGCCATGTAAATTGTCTTTACCCTATTAGTGCTTGGAGTCTTGACTATTTACTCATTTTTTTGTTTTATAAAAAAAGTTTGGTAAGTATTGCAATGAATTTAAACATTTTTTCAGTTATTATATATTCAAATGTGGTTGGTGGTATCATCAATTATTACACGATGGACAAAGTAGAATATATGTCCTATTTTTGGCTAAAGTATAATATAATATAAAAAGCTAATTTTCTAATATATTTTGGGGTATGTACTGTGCACATATACATAAACCATTGCGATTGGAGCATCATATGGATAATGGATCCAACATGGGATCTATTGTACGGGTACAATCACAACGGTACTCCAATGCAACAAAAAAGAATTGAGAGAGTTTTGGAAGAATATGCCTACAACACATCGATATATGGTTTTAGAAATAATGCAAAAGGATTTGAGTATGTCTTGTCGGTGTTTCATTATTTTTTTTCTAACTTGGTAAAATAAATGCATTTAAAATTATAAATACAGCTCTGTCTTCACACACTTCTATGTTTAGCAGATGTCAAGGAACCACCTCGATTTTAGTTTGTTTTTTGAGATTAATTCCCTTACATTATGTTGAAGAATCGTACTATTTATATTAGTATAACCAGCACTGTCGCTTTTCAGTTTTCACAGTGTATTAACCGTACTGATTTTTCTGTAAAAAAAAACGTACTGATTTTGTATTATGCACTTGATCCATCTTGTTAGCTAATTAACACGTATGTACAGTATAAGGATTGGTAAGGTTGAATTAATCTTCCTGTGAATTAATTAATTGGTTTTTTGAAGAAAAAGAAATTGTTCAAGGTGTCCCAATTGAGAGTAAGAAACTAATCTCTCAATGTATAAATGTATTCTTCTGTATATACAAATTAGAAGATCAAATTATTAAATATATATTTAAAAGAGTTATCAATCAATCATATTATTATATTGATGGTTTTTAACATATTGGTGATCAATCACTGAACCTTCCTCAAAAAAATATAAATAAAAAGTAATCAATTTACTTTAAGGTTGTTACTATATAAGATTCCACCACTGCTTCAAACTGGAAAAAGAAAATACGAAATGGTATCTTTGCACAAGTATAACAGCAGATGGTTCATAGGATCCCATCTGAAGTGAGTGCAGAAGCTTCAGACAGACAAAATTTGGCAGCAAGCTCTTTCCTTTTCATCACTCTAATTGATGTCAGCATTATACTTCAATGTAGTCTTAAAAGCACCAACCATGCATTGAACATAGAATAGTAGTTAAAATTACAAGGAAACTCGGAACAATAAGATTAATGGAGAAAGAATATTAGAGAGAAGCACTTGGGTAAAGGGCTGACAAGGCAGGGCTTATAAAGAAGTATACCTATCTTACAAAAAGTGCTTTATGAAGAATATATCTTGGCAAAATTGGATCCTGCATCATGCTTTTGGGTTGAACCAGCCAAAGTTAAACATAATAACATATTTTAATGGGGCATTAGAAGCTTAAGCACATGTTCAAAGGGGACTAGTCTTTTAACACCCAAAAAGATAGAGAAAGTAGCAGAGGGTAGTGGAGAAATAAGGGCCTATATGCTTCTCAAATCAAAGCAAATTTTCTATGACTTTAGGCACTAAAAAGAATTCCTAGGCTAGGGGAATGCCTACTAATTAGGCCATTAAGGCCTAAGCACATGTCCAAAGCAGGTTAGTGACTTTCTCAACTAGATCAGAGGAGTGATCAAGATAAATATTAAAAAATCCATGACAAATGCAACCTAGCCACGTATGTTAGATCGTTCTCCAATCAAAATTTGTCCAGAACAAAAATAAAAGCAAGAGTGGAATAAACAATGCAATAGAACAGTACCTTTTTTTCTAGGGAAACTAACACAAGTATAAGACACAGCCAAAGACAACACAATTTAATGAATAGTGTATATCAATCCTATTCTGTTTGCTTTTACCCTGTCACATAAATGGCACGTGACCAAGTGACACTATACCTTTTGGTCATGGCAGTTAGAGACAAGTTCATCTTTCCGTCGTTTAGTTCATCTCCCAAGACGCCGCTCGTCACCACCTTAGTCTCCATACATAATTGGTCCCCCACTTCAAATCTCTTATTATAAAGTCTAATTGCATAGCTTAATCAGCATTGGTATCAACATTGCAGTGCTGAAAATATACATAATAACTCTAGTTGATAATTACTACACTCTACTACTACTACTACGGACATATTATAAAGCAAATTCTTCCACTTGGTTGGTGACCTTTTTAATATATTCTCATGCTTCATCGCTTTACAATTGTTTACCATAAACATCTAGCTAGTGCTGATTAGTTAGTGTCCACCAGAGACAAGGATTAGTCGCATATGCTCAATTTTGATAAGTATTCATAGCAATGCCTTTTCCTATGTACAAATTACTGTCAAACACATGTTCGTGATTCCAATTTGTTGGAGAGCTTGTCTTGTAAGCTTCTATAATCTTTTAACTAATTTTGCCGTGATGATCAACCCACTTAACTAGCATAGTTGAATTTTGGTACCAAACTAATATTAGTCAGACACCAATGATACTTGCACGATTGGGCAGGGACAAGCAAATGTTATTGGTAATGAGACCATTGATCATAAAAATACCAATGATTTTGTTGCTGAAATGTGACCAAAACATCTGCACGAGATCGTGGAAGCTTTATATTTGTACTTCACAAGAATGTTAAATGTTTTTGAATTTATAATGCATACTTCCATTCTAGTACTATAAAATGTGTATTCAAGGCTTTATTTTTTAATTCCAATACTTTTTTTTTACTTTTTTTTATTTTAAAAATTCTATCTAGTACTCTTAAAACACTATTTAATGAATAAAAAAATATTGAAGGACATGATGTTAGATGCTCGGGCCCTTTTACAATATTAGTTCTCTTTATAGTTTTCTGATTATGGCTTTTATAATAAAAAGAAATGTGAAACGAGAAGTGGATATTTGCTCTCGCTAAAGATGAAGGCTTTAAAGTTGTTTTCGTTTGTTCATACATTCAAACATGATTGTCACGGTTGGATTAAAGAGAAATTATTACATGAAACTTGTTGCTGAACATTTGAGCACACATGTATGCGAGGTTTAAAGCATTTTGGATGAATTTTGAAACAGTACATTCATACATATATGCACATGCATATAATTAAGAAATGAAATTGTAAGTATATTGAAAACTCAAAAGAGAAAATTATTTTCTTTAAATAATTAAAAAATTGATAACCATTAGACATAAAATACTTGTTAATAAAACTAGAGAGCATATTTAGTTTTTTCTACCTTTAGTAAAAATTGTGTCTAGAGGCCATATTCAATCCATGTTGAAGTCTCAAAATTCGATTCCATGTCATGTGGCAGAGTATGACCTTGCATCTCTATCCTTATCCTTGGTCACCCGTGGCTCTCGTGTAGTCCAATTTATGTTCGATTAAGATTTTTTTTTTTCAGAGAAAAAGGGTTGAAGTAATAAATAAAAGGTCAAGTTGCAATCCAGAGAGATCAAGGATCCAAAGAATTAGAATTAAATTTAGAGAGAAAAAAAAGAAAAAGAAACAAGATAATGAAAATCACTTTGATTGCTTGCATTCGTAGAACATCAAGCCCCCTTGTTATCAAGAACTATTCAGAACATGACACCCCCTAAAGCCTTGTTAATTTCTTTCTGCTCGAGGCCAAACAACTCAAGAAAGACTTGGTTCACCACCTTCTAAAGTGGGAAGAATAATCAATCAAAATTTCCTTTGATTAGTCCAGCTGAATTCTGATGGTGTATTTATAGAAATTTCGTGCTCAAATTAGTATTTGCTAAGAGTTTAAAAATGAAATAGTACACCCTAATGCCTCTATAACCTATTATATTATCCCCTCGTTGATTATGGTAATAATTCTTAGGTGATGATACATAAAAACATTCTAAAATGAGAATAATGTGATTTGTGTTGGACATTGTTCGTAAATTAGATGTTAATTCTCGTACCTTTGCAATTGTATGAGAGTTGGTCTATGATATGAAGATTTCAACTCTCATATAATTACAAAGTATGAAATTTAATATTTGATCAAGAAATTTAGTCCAGTTAATTAAACAGTAAGTATAAATTATTGTAAATTTTTTTAACATCTGAATTTGATTTCTTCTTATAAATTAAAAAATTATATAATCAGATGATTCTCACTCCCCATAGTGTGTTGGATCCTATAGACTTGTATTTGGACTTGTTGAAATTAAACCAGCATATTGATTTTATCCTTTATTGTGTGCTTAAATCCTTTGAATAAGGTTTAAAACAGACTTTGTCATCTCATAGCAGTCAGATTATGAGAATCTTTGATAATTTTTTTAACATAATTATGTCTTGTTATTCAATAACTTCACAAGATCTAAGTTTCAGCTCAATGACGAGCATACTCCCCCATTTTATTCATCGATCATTGGAAGTCTGGAATTAGAGGTCTCCAATACACCAAAATTGGCAACTTGAAAACATTTTTAAATTTACCAAAAAAAGGAAACTATTTTTTAGTGAATGAACCCCTGTTGAAACTATTCTCAGAAAGATTAATAATAAAATATTGGGGTGTATCATCAGTAGAGTTCTCTTAAAAAATAAAAATAAAAATAATCAGTAGAGTTACTATCAGCTTTTTTGGTTTCAAAATGTACACAGTTTCATCCTATAGTTACACTCCTTAACTCTTATGAAGCCCATTAACTATATTTTTTGACAGAAGCCTAACTTCAATTGTCCATATTAAATCATAATTTAATCAATATTGGACGCTGTGTCGTGCTTGCTAGCTCGGAAAGCAATAAAATAGTTAGTCAAGACTCAAGAGCAACAATTTTTTTAAAATAAGAAACCAATTTTGTACAATTTGCACAAACACAATTATTGGGCCGGGCTAGAAAAACAAACTAAAACAAATGGTGCTTTTCATAGGGATAAAGAAAATGACAGTTGCTAAATGTATTTTTCTAATTTGCTAAATGCACTTCTCTTATGTAGTTTTGTTTTTTTTTTCCCTAAAAATTTAATGCTTTTCAGAAATTAAATTATATAAAGCATTAAAATTTTAATATTTATAAAAATTACTTTAACAAGTTTTATAACATTTTTCATAAACTACGTTAGAAAAGTGTTATAACTCTTTTTAAAATTTACTTTCCAAAAATATTATAACACTTTTAGAATTTACTTATTTTCTAAAAACAAAAATAGGGATTGTATAAATTTTTTAAGAGAAATACAAAGTAGGACTTCTTAAACATTGTCATCTCATAATTCACTTTCCACATTCCTATAAAGCATGTTCCCTCAATGTAAGTCATCCCTTATGATCCTTTAATTAGTTGTTTTGTCCTTAACTCGTTCTGCATCATTGAATTTGCCACTAAGATTTCGATCCACCCTTTTCTACTTCTAGCGTGATCACTTCTCTCAACTATACATCTCTAACAAATCCTTCTCTGCAAAACACTATTGTTGAGTATCATTCCACCATCGCCATCGCCCTTGTGTCGTGGTGTTTCTTTTTGTTGCCAACATTTGTAAAAATGGAAGAAATTGAGTTCATACACTATGCATTATTGCAAGCAATCAAGGGATTAGTCAAAAGTGGGTAGGGGGTAAGTGGTTGTGATGGAAGTAGACTAGGCAAATCTAGATCTTGGTAGCAAAGTCAATGATACAAAAAGAGACTAGTATTGAGGAGAGGTGCTTTATGGAAGTGTAGAGGGTGGACTATGATACCACAATGCTTAGGGATTTTTTTTTTTTCTTGACAGATTCATACAACTCCTATTTTTATTTTTGAAACACTTTTGAAAATCAGCTTTTAGAAGTGTTAGAATTTTAATACTCTCCAAATTTTATTTTTGGAAAAGGATAGTTTTGAGAGAAAAAAAAATATATATAGTGGAGTGCATTTTGAAAATAAAGAAAGCATTTAGCAATTGTAATGAAAATTCACAAAAATCATAGTAGCTGGACTACCTTTTGTGTTGTAGATAATTTTATTTGTTGGATATGTGTAAGCATGAAGTTACATTCCAAAACCATAGGGTTAGATCAGATTCTTGCATAAAACTTCTTCAGTTGTTGTTGTTTGTTTTTGTCTTTCTCATGACACCTACAACCTTCTTATATTTTTCGTTGTTGGAAATGTTAGTGAGGCTATCATTACATGGACCTGTAGAGGTTTCTTGATTAGATCATTGGAAGCAATCTGTCTGCTAACCTTAGATTCATCTTTTGCTCATGCCTTCACTTCAGGATCAAAGTTTGGTTTCATGATTTAACTATGCTTCAAGTTAGAAGCTGCAAATTCACAAAATAGAAGTCGAAATTAACTACCACAGTATTATTGAGTATTCAGAATAAGATCTATTTCTAAGCTTGCACTGGGATATTTATTTTATCCTGCAATTCAAACTACTAGATACTCATCTAACTACCATGTTTTGTGATTCATGTGCCTTGAAAATGGACTTTGATTGCTTGAAAAATATTTCTACTTGATGCTTGTTTGTTTGGTGATATGTTTGGTAAGCCAAAATCTACAAGTAAAACCATGTTTTAGTAGTATTTTCTGAAATTTATGATGACTTGAAGGCACTTTCAGTAACAAAATGTAATGGTTAAATACTAAAATTATTTTCAACACAAAATCTAAGTATCCTAGATTCTTCATTTTCAGACTTCTCCAGTAAAACTTTAGATAAATAAGAATGCTAATTGCTGAATATGAAATATTCAAAACCATTAAATTTTTACATGTATGATTGAATTTTTGAAATTAAGGTAAAATTCAGATTGGAGAATACAAATGTGAAACCTTTAGCAAGGAACTAATCCTCATCGAGTCTTCACAAATGCTTGTTATATTATATATATATATATAAGCTAAAGATTTATTGATATTAAAATAGAGCATAAGACATGCCCATTTTGCAGCCAAATTGCAAAACGTTCCAAGCCTCTATATATGCTAAGCTAAGATATGAAACCTGCCCGTGCATACAGTACAATTAGCCCCCTCCCCCTTTGCACACTCACACCACATGTGCTTGTTATACTGCTTACTCCTTTTGCAAGTGATAAAGTGGAATGAAGTAGCGTGGAGACATGCCATGAAGTTCATCAACTATAATAGTTAGCACATTTCAGCATGGCCAAAGTATCATCAATGATCCATGAAATCAAATTCATGTAGTTGTTAACTATATTTCATAACAATCATAGATTCATCTAATCTGACTATTTTTTGTTATGTTTTAAAAATGTTGATTTGATTTGATTGATAGATGAAATGAATTAGTTTATTAGTCTATCTAAAATTTTTTAAAAAATATTTTTTAAATTTAATAAAAAATTATTTTTTAAAAAATAAATTTAAATATTTAACAGAATTTTAAATAATCAATGATAATATTATTTTTTAATTTTATGAGTTTAAATTTTAATAAATTAAAAAAAATTTATAATAATTTTAAAAATAAAAAAATATTTTATATTCACATAATAGTCTAAAATAAAATAATATTATACAAGATAATAGATAAATAATATTAAAATCTAAAAATCTAAACTTTAAAATCTTAAACATTACAAAATATTAAAAAAAAATAAAAAATAGGTGGATTCATTTTTAAATCAATTATAAATTTTTTTCATTTTTTTGCACTCGACTCTATTCCAATTCATGATAAATTGAGTTAATTAATAAATTTTGATCTATTTTGATAACTTTAAATAATATCTACTTTTTTTAAAATTATTTATTCAATAATGGATAAGAATAATAATTAGACCAAATTAATGGATAATCATACAAATATTTATATTAAGAAAAAAAAGCTACTTATTAAATGAACCAGAACTCAGGTGGGAATATTTACTCATAAAATCTTATAAGAATGAACTTTATTTTGTGTCATGAGCCGCTTGTTCTTATGTTCCTTTGGCCCATTAATTATTGCGTTGGGGCTTTTAAGTTTTAATGAATTCATGCCCTGATCGAAACAAGTTAAGCATTCTTATTTAATACTAACTAGAGACTATTGACATGTGCTTTTCTTTGTTTTTTGTGTGTACAATAATACTAGTAGGTTTGATCTGTGCCTTTATGTATGGCTATTAAAATTTTCTATTTTCTTAGAAATAAATTAATATGATAGTTGATATTTTTTATTACAATTTTTTTTTTCATAACATAAACAAAAATCTAGTAAAAAAATAGATAAAATATATTTTTTATCTCTCAAAATATTTTGACATATTGATTTTAATTTTTGTAAATATCTAATACAGTTTTAATTCTTATATTTATAAAAAAATGTGATCATCAAAGATAAAAAAATATATGTTTTTAAACAAACGTAAAGACTAAAAATATATTAGTTTTTTTTTTATAAAAATCAAAATTAACATTCTAAAATTTGAAGTAGTAAAAATATATTTCACTCTAAAAAAATTCCTTTCAGTATATGTAAATGTGAAAAATAATTTTCTGAAGTAGTAAATGAAGACATAATATTGAAATATTAATGTACGAAATAAACCCGATAACCATAAAGTCAACAATCACATTGAAATACGTGTTTTAAGATTCACTACTAATTCCAAAAAAAAAAAAAAATAGTGTTCTACATTCGATAGATTACACAGAAGTGCTTCATTGTTGCAACTTGCAAGTTGAGCTAAAACTACAATGTGGCATCTACATTTGCACTCCTGTTGCATTCAAATTTTAAATTCCAGACATATTTATATTTGGAATTTAGCGTTTAAGCCCAAAATCATCTTAAAAAGAAAAGAAAAAACTAAATTCATACCATAATAGAAATTTAGAATGAAATTAAACCAAATACATCACTTCATCATCTTCCACATCAGCAAGAAATTCTTCTAACTTTGAAACTACCAAGCAGAAAAAATAATTTTAAGCTGGAGCTAATACTTGATCGTCATCAAAATGTACAGATACAGTAAGTCTATGAATAATAAGTTGTAGATAAAAAAATATAATTTATTAAAGTTGTTGAAAAAAGAAAATAAATAAGGGTGGTAAGATGTTAAGATAATTAAAATAAAGTTTAAATATTTTTTGTGTGTTTGTCTAATAGATTATTTTTTAATTTTAATCTTTTAAAAATATTTGTTTTAATTTTAATCCTGTAAATTTTATTTTATTTTTATTTTAATCTTTACTGTTATATAACAATATTAATTAATAATTTAATAACAACGTTAGCAATAAATAAATTTAATATTAACTTATTATTGAGTTGTCTTTTTATTTTTATTGTTACACTAAGTTGAATGTGCCAATTATAGTGTATGCTAAATTAAGAAAACTCAGTAATCTTCAAAAGAATGTCTAACTGTATGACTGCTAGTGTATTCACAGCATTTTGGCGTTATGATATAAGTAGTCTATCTTGAAATGGAAGCTTTGACATGAAGCAGACAAATTTTGCAGTGACACTTGCATTGCATTTAGATAAGCCGTAGCATGTTTTACTTCTTCTAGTTTTGCCTTCTCTTTTTTTGTGTTTCTGTCTTGTTATTTTTTAATTTACACTAGCATGATATAAGAATAAGTTATCATTAAGAATCATTTGTCTGTTTTTGTTAGGAAATCCAGTGGGAACAATGTAGCAACCAAATAGGAGTATTCCTGTTATTTAGTAACCTTGGTGGGATTTTGTTGGTTAGGTGAAGGTACAGATTACCAATATGAGATTAGCATCTTGCTCCTTTCTTGAAGCTGATAAAGTAAATTACTTGAATTATTTTTCCTATCATTTGTTTTGAACATGAAAACTTCCTTTATATAAATGGATGGAAATGAAGAAATTGCTAGTTGTAAATCCTGTAGGCTGTAAGCATTTACTTTCTCTTCTGTTAGATGTATATACTAGTATATTTGATTCTTTTATTTATATCTAGTCATGAAATAAAAGGAGAAGGAATTTTATATTTCCTTTATTTTCAGATTTGTTAAGATAATGTCTTTAACCAAAGCTAGTCTGGTACAAGAAAGGCCAACATTGGTTAGTGAAGTCTGTCGAATATCTGATCTTTGGTGGTACTCGATTCAAAGATGGAGTTCATCATTTTGTTGAGTTCATTAAGTGAGGAGACATGCTTAACTTTAACCAAATAGTTCAAATACTTGTTCTTCATATCAAATATTTCCTGTCCTCTAAAGTTTGTTAGAAAAATTCAGAAACAAGGTGACATCTGCTTCGGTCAAAGTTATTTCTTTAATAATGGATTAAAAATTAATGTAAGAATAGAAAATAGAAAGTATTTATATAATTTTATAAACTTATAAAAATATTTATATAATTTACTCAATCGTTATGTTAAGGAAAAAAATACTTATTAAATGAATCAGAACTAATTGTGAATATTTGCTCATATAGTTTTGTAAGAATTAACTTTGTTTTAATATAACCCGCTTGTTGTTAGTTATTGTGTGTCTTTGAACGTTTGGACGTTTAATGAAGTCATGCCTTTACTATATGGAATGAATATTAAATAAATCATTACATAATAAAAATAACATTTATATTATTTTAACTTCATAGATTACTAAACATAACTATCCATGTTAATAAATGAATTATTTCATAAATTTGTTATGTTAGATATAAATTCATATAAATTACTCTGTTTGTTATAAAAGATGGACCTACATCAGATTTTATAACTAATTTATTACGTTAAATTTAAACATAATAATAAATATTTTGTCCTATTTTATGATTAAGATATAAAATATCATCATGCTTGAATTTTCTTAAATACGATCTCGAGTTTAAAATGAATACTGAGATAAAAATATTTTTGATAAAACGTAAATATAAAGATGAATCTTATAATATGATAGCTACCTACCTATTGGTTGAGATCTCTAACAAGGGGCATTAAAGAAAGTTTCCTTCTATCATTGTTAGTTACTTTAAAAGATTGAAAATCATCCTTAAAGTCTCCCTTTCCCTCATTAGCAATAGCAATATATGTATACCCTCCAGCTAAGATATTGAGGGCTCAGCGCAACAATGACGATTTCAACTTCATCATCTGGGAGCTTCCACCATTATTTTATTTCTTCCATTCCTCACACTTGATCTTTTTGTGGGGTTATTAACAACCTATACCTTTCCCATGCTTATCTGTTATTATGCCCTTCATATGTAATATGTCTTCATTTTCTTCTTTAAATTATCCATTTAATACTTCAGATGTTTTTTTAAAAAAGGTTAAATACAAATATAAACCAACGACAAATGAAAGAATATTTTGTAAAAGATTTCTTTAAAATGTAGAAGCTTAGGAAATTAAATAGAAAAAAAGGTGAATTCTTGCCTAAAAATTTGAGAGAACAGCTGGCCCAGGTTTTGCTCTTGCCATTTAGCCCATATTTGCATGTGATTGCTCTTACCATTTAAAAAGAGAAATCAATATTTGATTCTCAAAAAATACAATTAATTTAAAAATAAAAATAACTTTTTTTCTTTAAATTCAACAAGCCATATTAAACTTATTTTAAAACAAAAAAAAGTACTTTAAATCCATTCTTTATTAAAAGCTAACTTTATAAAATTGTTTAGTTTAATTTATTTTAGGAAAATATTTTTTTCATTATCTTCCTAACAATTATTGTTATTTTTTTTTAAAAAAAAGATGTTTGGCAAAGATGGCATAGCCTCCCACATATATTTCAACAATTATCACCTCAAAGTTGAAAGTGTGTGTGTTTTTTAAATTATTTACAGACTATTGTAATTATTATTATGAAAAAAAAAAATGAAAAGATGGCCATGCAGCAGAATGACACCCACTGATGACAGTACATACAGCCTCTCAATCTTTCCTCATCAGCAATGGTCACGACAGGCAGATACCTGGGCGTGGGCCCCCCTTCCATGTGCGTTTCTCCTCCTTCTCCTTTCCCATTTCCATTTCCTTCTCCTAAACCCAACGCTTTCTTTTCTAATATCTATGCATTCCCTTTCTATCTCCACCATCACCACCATCACCACCGTACTTATTACCTCTCTCTCTCTCTCTCTCTCTCTCTCTCTCCAACACACACAACTCTGAAAGCTAAACAAAAAGATGAAGAGTAGCAGCACCCACCCTTTAAACCCTCAAGCGCTGGCCATTATCCTCACCATGATGACCATCTTGGCAAACTCCCAAGATGACACTTCTGTAATGCTGGCTCTTAAAAACAGCCTCAACCCGCCGGGGTGGTCCGACCCGGACCCCTGCAAGTGGGACCACGTGAGATGCTCCGAGGACAAACGGGTCACCCTGATCCAAATAGGTCGCCTGAACCTCCAAGGCACCCTCCCCACAAGCCTCCAGAAACTGAGCCAGTTACAACGCTTGGAGCTTCAGTACAATAACATCTCTGGTCCTCTCCCCTCCCTCAACGGCCTAAGCAGCCTCCGAGTCTTCATGGCCAGCAACAACCGCTTCTCCGCCGTCCCCGCTGACTTCTTTGCGGGCATGTCGCAGCTTCAGGTGGTGGAGATCGACAACAACCCTTTCGAGTCCTGGGAAATTCCTCAGAGTCTCCGAAATGCTTCTGAGCTTCAGAACTTCTCCGCCAACTCTGCCAACATCAGAGGCACCGTGCCGGATTTCTTCAGCTCCGACGTCTTCCCTGGTCTGACCCTTTTGCACTTGGCCCTCAATAATCTCGAAGGAACATTGCCCATGAGCTTTTCTGGCTCCCAGATTCAGTCTTTGTGGTTGAATGGACAGAAGAGTGTTAACAAGCTCGGTGGCGGTGTTGATGTTTTGCAAAACATGACTTTCTTGACCAAGGTTTGGTTGCATTCAAATGCTTTCACTGGTCCCTTGCCTGATTTGTCCGGCTTGAAGAGTTTGCAGGATTTGAGTTTGAGGGATAACAGGTTTACTGGTCCTGTTCTAGGTTCATTGGTGGGTCTCAAGTCACTTAAGGTTGTGAACTTGACTAATAACTTGTTTCAGGGTCCAATGCCCGTGTTTGCCGATGGGGTTCAGGTGGATAATGGTAAGGATTCCAATAGTTTTTGCTTGTCCAGTCCGGGAGATTGTGATCCCAGGGTGGAGGTTCTTCTTTCTGTTGTTGGGGTTATGGGGTATCCTCAAAGGTTTGCTGAGAGTTGGAAGAGGAATGATCCCTGTGCCGATTGGATTGGGATTACTTGTAGTAATGGTAATATAACTGTTGTTAATTTTCAGAAGATGGGACTTAGTGGTGTCATATCTCCGGAGTTGGCTAAACTTAAATCCTTACAAAGGATAGTGTTAGCGGATAACAATCTCACTGGTTCAATTCCGGAGGAGCTTGCTACTTTGCCTGCGCTTACTCTATTAAATGTTGCGAACAATCAACTTTTTGGGAAAGTGCCGAGTTTTAGGAGTAATGTAGTTTTAACTACAAGTGGTAACATTGATATAGGGAAGGATAAGAGTAGTCAGTCCCCTCATGGTTCTCCAATGGCTCCCAATGTGAATGGAGAAAGTGGTGGGGGTTCTGGATATGGTGGAAAGAAGTCTTCTTCCCATGTGGGAGTAATTGTGTTTTCTGTGATTGGAGCTGTGTTTTTGGTTTCATTGATTGGTTTCTTGGTTTTCTGCTTGTTTAGGATGAAACAAAAGAAGTTGAGCAGGGTCCAGAGCCCAAATGCACTAGTTATTCATCCTAGGCATTCTGGATCAGATAATGAAAGTGTGAAGATAACAGTTGCTGGTTCAAGTGTCAGTGTTGGTGCTGCTAGTGAAACTCGAACTGTGCCCAGCAGTGAGGCAGGGGATATTCAAATGGTTGAAGCTGGAAACATGGTCATTTCCATACAAGTTCTGAAGAGTGTCACTGACAATTTCAGTGAGAAGAACGTTTTGGGACAAGGAGGTTTTGGAACGGTTTATAGAGGTGAACTTCATGATGGTACAAGAATTGCGGTGAAAAGAATGGAGTGTGGAGCAATAGCTGGGAAGGGAGCTGCAGAATTCAAGTCTGAAATTGCTGTTTTGACAAAGGTTCGCCACCGGCATCTTGTTGCTCTTCTTGGTTACTGCTTGGATGGAAATGAGAAGCTTCTTGTGTACGAGTACATGCCTCAGGGAACGTTAAGTAGGCATCTTTTTAACTGGCCAGAGGAAGGACTGGAACCGCTGGAGTGGAATAGAAGATTGACAATTGCCTTGGATGTGGCAAGGGGTGTTGAGTACCTCCATGGCCTGGCCCATCAAAGCTTCATACATAGGGATTTGAAACCTTCGAATATTCTCCTTGGGGATGATATGAGGGCAAAGGTTGCAGATTTTGGTCTTGTACGTCTTGCTCCAGAAGGAAAAGCCTCTGTAGAAACAAGAATTGCAGGAACTTTTGGATATTTGGCACCAGAGTATGCAGGTATCGTTTAGTTTTTTAACTTCCCTTTACCATTCTATGTCTTTGCAAGCTAAGCCATTTTTTAGTTAGTTTTCCCAAATAAACAGTAGGAATAATATAGGCAAAGGCAATATATTTCAAGTCAATGGCATAGTATCCTAGTATCCCTGGGAAAAGTATACCATAATAAAATCTAGGTTGATTAGCATATTTATTGCCTGCCAGGATCCATGATACTTTAAAAGCAACCAGAGACAATCATTTCTGCGTAGGAAGCTAATAAGACAAAAGTTTCTTGTCTACTTTCTAATCAAATGTGTCAAGATTCGACTAATTTACTGATGAAGAGATAGGAGGAAGAGCTATTTTCTAACAACATACTGGGACCTGTTGTATTTTCTTGACTAGAAAGTTAAGTACAACCATTCTTTACAATTTACAAACTCATCCTGTACTAGAAAGTCAAGATTCAAGAATGTAACCTCTGCATCCATGTTATTCATGTTTAATGCATACAAATGGCCATAGGTGTGTATTTCACTTCTAAGGCATTTGTTAGCGTGCTTTCAAAATGTAAATTTTTCCTTGGATTTATCTTTGTCTTCAGATTCAGATGACATGGTGTATTTGTATTGACTGGATGTTTGTAATCTGATTTCTTTGCTTGGTGGCATAAAACTTCTGAATGCTTGTATTTAATCGTAGTTGGATGTTCATTGATTTTTGGGCATACAACTCTAACTCTGCCATGCAAATGGCTATCTGATTGTAGTTACTGGCCGTGTGACAACTAAAGTTGATGTATTCAGCTTTGGGGTAATATTGATGGAGCTGATGACAGGAAGAAAAGCACTTGATGAGACCCAACCCGAGGATAGCATGCATCTTGTAACATGGTTCCGCAGAATGTCCATAAATAAGGATTCGTTCCGCAAGGCCATTGACTCCACAATTGAGCTCAACGAGGAAACACTAGCTAGTATTCACACAGTAGCAGAGTTAGCCGGCCACTGCTGTGCGAGGGAGCCATATCAAAGGCCTGACATGGGTCATGCTGTCAATGTGCTTTCTTCTCTTGTGGAACTCTGGAAACCATCTGATCAGAATTCTGAAGATATATATGGCATTGACCTTGACATGTCCTTGCCACAAGCACTCAAGAAGTGGCAGGCTTATGAAGGTAGAACTCAAATGGAGTCGTCTTCTTCCTCTTCGCTTCTTCCAAGCTTGGATAACACACAGACAAGTATACCTACTCGCCCTTACGGATTTGCTGATTCTTTCACATCAGCAGATGGTCGGTAATCCTGTTTGGTTGTAAATAATTGTAATGTGTTTTTATAGTGTGCATGTTTATTCTCCAGTCCTTGCTTCTTACTGGCTTTTATTTGTGTACTTGTTTATCTTTTTTCATGGTGTGGTTCTCCTCCATGATTAATTTTACACCAACTTTAGCACTTGTTAAGAACTCTTGCTGACAAACTGGGAAGAGATTCTCAGCTGAGGATGTATTTTTCATCATCTCACATTCTTGTTTTTCTCCCTTTGAGTTAATTTTGAGATATGTAAATCAAATATCACTATTGAACTACCCTTAGTAGCTTTGGCAGTGTGATTAGTTTGTTTTAATTAATTACATTACACTTGTTGAACCAATTTGGTTGCAAGTTGTATTGCGTGCATGTAGATAACAGATGACAAATGATACATGAGGATCAACACAACTGGCACCATTTTGAAAATCCACAACTTGAATTTGTTTCATTTTATGCGAGGGAGATTTCAGAATTATGAGAATACAACTTTATGGCTACATGCCACAAGGTTGCTGTCATATCAATGTTGCAGGGAATCTGGCGTTTATGAAGTAGTTTCGGATGAACATGAATTTGTGAAGTGGACAAAATAGACAGGTGAGGATGTAGTTAAAGAGGATCAAATATTATTTACTGCTGCTACTTGCCTCGTTGTGAAAAGGTGACAGTGTGGCAAAAGGCTGGTGCAAGTTAAGCCAAAAGATTAAAGCTGTGTCTGTCAAACTTACCAACTGGCTTCCACAAGTCACTTTATTGTTTCTTATATGTTAAGCTGTAACATTAGAAAAAAGAAAGAAAGGAGAAAGCATAAACAAAATAAAGGGGCCCTTTTAATGGAGTATTTTAAGCTGCCAGAGACGTAAGAAATATGACGACTATTAGCTAATGTCTCACTGAAATAATCAATGACTTCTAGTTAATTTTTGGGACAAGTAACCAATTTCCCATTAGGCTAGCGTTAAATACAATTGCATTCTTGTTTAAAAGTTTAACACTTGTCTACTTTATTTTACTATTTCTAAGACTACATTGTCTGTGCTCTATATAAAATGTATTGAAAATACATGGAATTGAAAAGAAAGAAAAAAAACAGAATAGTTACCAAAGTTTAAAAATAGTATACAAAATAAGAAAATTGCATCTATTTTTTAAACAAAGTTGTAATTAGTATTAACTTCAAGGAAGTTGGTATAATTTATTTTTTTAATATTAGAACAGTTATAATATATTTTAAGATAATTTTATATATTTTTCGTATTAACTTCAAAGTTTTAATTGCAGTTAATAATTTTAAAAAATATTTTCTTAGATTTAGAAGGGAAGAAACAGTTAACGTAGTTTGAAAATTCTTTATTGCTCCAAAAGCAATTTAAAAAATTTAGTTATTGCATAACAATTTTTGTATCTTACGTATGCACGTGTTAAATTGTAATAATATATGTTCTTTATTTTAAAATATAAGCATTAAATAATTTTTATTATTTTGATATAATGAATATTTTAAATTTTAATTAAGCTTTATACTTTTAGTTTTTCGATCAATACTCATAATGTATTACAATTAAAAAAAAGATTATAAACAGTAAATTACATTACGCTTTCAGAAGGATATCAGCTATATTTGACAAAATTAATTAAAAATATAGGTAAAAGTTAAAAAATTAATTTATCGAATGATAAATATTTAATAAATTTATCTATTGAGGTAACTGAAAATATAAAATGAAAAAAATTAACATATTTATATATTATTTTTTTATATAAATTTTAACTTTTTTATTTATCAAAATATATTTTAAGATGTTTACAATTTTAACTCTTAATTAATTTTAAATATTTTTTATTTATAAAAAATATTTTAATTATATTTTTTGTTTTTAGTTATTATATTTTAACTATTCATCTATACTATATTTTAAGATATTATCAATAAAATTTAAAATAAAATTAAAATAACATAAATTTAAATAAATATTTCATTAAATTAATTAATATAATGATTAAGATAAATAATTTAATATTAAAAATAATAAAAATAACATTAACTTATGATCTATCAGTATCAACATCTTGATACATAAACTGAAATAAAAAAATATTTTTAAAATAGTAGAACGATTAAAATAAGTATTGTAATATAAAAACATCTAAAATATAATAATAATAACAAAATAAATAATATAAAAAAATATTATTTATCATCATCAATATCTTATATCATAAAATATAAAAAATAAAAAAAATCTTATTTTATGTTAAAAAATAAAAATAATAAAATCTCATCTCAGAAATGAAAAAAAAATATATTTATATAATAAAGTCTTATCTTATATAGAAAAGATTAAAAAAAATGTATAATAAATATAAAAATAAAATAAAAATAAATATAAAAAAATAAAAGTTAATATTTAAAAAAATATTATTTAAAATTATATTTTAAAAAATTAAAAATTATTTATTAAACAGTTAAATTAAATTTTTTATTAATAAAAAATTAATTGAAATACTTTTCTAATCATAACCATGGTTGGACCACCAGCGTGTCAACTACAATAAATTTTCTACAAGATTATCTCAAAGACATGTATCATTCTCTTGCATTTAAATTAATTAGTAAAGGTGCAGTAAATTTTTGAATATTTTTAAGTAAATTGAATTAAAGCATATTTAAGAGAATTGATTTAATTTATAAATGCTATTTTACTAACAATAAATAAAAATATCAAATTAAAATATAAAATTACAGTTTATTTGAAGTTTTTAGTTTTAAAATACACAGAAAACTATTTAAATTTCTAGAACATTATTTTATTATTGATTTGTGAATATTTTATTATAGTTAATGGTGATTTAAGGAATTAAATTATTTAATTAAATAAACTAAGTATATTAAATTTTTTGAAGTGATTGTCGAATGAAGTTAACATAAAAGTACATAATATATGTGTTACAAAAGTAGAAAAACACCATATATGAAAAGGAGAAGATGCATTATTTGGTTACTCTTAATTTTAATTTAGGATCCACAACAAGAAAAAGCAACGCCAAAAAGGTCCCGGCATTATCATTTTTTTTTGTCTCGTCAACAAAAAAAATTATTTATATAAATAAGTAATTATATGTATTATATTAAATTTAACTTTATTTCAAATTTACTTTACACATTAAAGTAAATACGACACAGTTAGTTTACAAGATGCATGGTTATTTATTTATGTACGTAAAACAATAAATAATGTTCTTTATCGAATACTATATTTATAAGAGAAATGAACGTTACATTACAAGGGAATTTTGATCACGAAATAAATTATTTTACATGATATAATAAAATAAAAAAATATGACATAAAAAATCATAGCACCTTGAACGCGGTTTAAACTTCAAAGTCTAACCGGAGTAGTGAAGGTGAGAAGGATATCAAATAAGAGTTTTGCTAACATAAGTCGTTAAAATTAATTTTAAGTAATTAAAAGTAAGATATTAATTAAAAATATTTATTTTATTTTTACATATTAAATGTTTTTTTTCAATAGAAATATTTACTTTTAATTGCTTTAAAACAATTTTAAAGTCTGATATTAACAAAACTTGAAGAAGACAAAAAAAAAAAAAATACAGAAAAGAAGGAACAAATTGACATTGAGCAAATCACTGGCAGCACCCAGTCAACAATGCTTGCAGTGACAACCAAATTCATCTGCGATTTCTCTTCTCACAGAAACTTTACGAATGGCAATAAGCATTTATCATTAATTAAATTTTTAAGTTTCAACCTGATATTGTCAAGCCATTGAATTAACACATCTTAATTCTTAGACTAATTCGTTTAAATTTAATAAAAAATTAATTTTGTTGTTAAGTACAGATTGTAATTTTGGTAACTTAGATTTGTGTTTTTAGGTCAAGTTCCATAAACTTTCAAACAGAAATTAAAAGAGAAAAATTATGTTCTTCATTAATTTGAGGTTTTATCTATTAATTTTTCACATATCATCATCATTATTTTGAATTAGAACTTTTAGAAATTACCTTTTAAAGAACCCCGCCTTAATGAGTTTCGTAATAAAGACATTTTAAATTTTAATTGAAATTATTTAAGTAAAAATTTGCTTCAACAATCAAATAAGTTAGGAAATTTAAATATATATTTTATGTATGAAAACATACGTTGTTCATTGTTTATGTAAATGAAATTATTCACCCCGATAATCAAATCTTAAAATGCACGTATCTTTTTGTTTGTACGAAACATTTTATTTCGACGATAAAACAAAAGTTGAAATTTTTTTAAATGAAGATTCTAATTTTGAAGATTTTTTTTTCTGAACAAGATCTAATAGTAAGAAGTATTATGATTTTGTTTTGAAAGACTTATTTACAATTTATTTAAATTTATTTTATAACATAAGTATTTATAATTTATTTAAGGTTATCTTATTACACAAGTGTTTTTGTAAATATACGCGAAAGCTTATAAAGATAACTTAATGATATGTATATAAACTATTTTCATCTTATTCCGATAAGTTCTCTAATTAGCTAATTTATATGTACTTTAAGCCAACCTAATTAAGATTTCATCAACATTTATTAACATATATTTCTTTCATTTTTTTTAATTGTTAAAATTTTAAAAAAAAATACATATTTTTATTTGTCTGTCATTTTCAAAATTTAAGATAGCATTAATTATTTTTTAATTAATTATATTTCTTATATTTTATATAACTTTTAATTAATTTATACATGTATTTATTGTGAATTAGAAATAAAAAATAATTAAATAAAAAGTTTATAATTATTTTATTAGAACTAAAAGAATTTATTATATTTTTTTATTTTTATATAAAAAAATTAAAAGAAAAATAAAATGAAACGGAGATAATATGTCATTCGCCCTTATAATAGTGACACCACTAATTACTCAGTAATTATTCATTGATCCCCTCTTTAGGACCAGAGACCCTTGATTACTTGGTTATTATAACAAATCTATTAAATATGCTTCATGACAAAAATCAAGAGGACATTTGTGTTTTGAAACAAGAACATTTGACACGTGAGCCAACATTAAAACTTTTCTCAGCCACACACCATCTTCAATTTTGGGCTCTCAAATGAGTTTTTGCTGTTAAACCTTTATCATGACCATGTCAAAAGCCTACATGGCTTTATTATAATGTCGACTAATTTCCTAGACTTGGTCCAATTTGGGTTGTTTGAATCCCATCTTGACTTCTGCATCATCTATAGGTGAATATTAGCCTCCATTGATATCTTGATAACCTTTATTCATTTTTATGTTTTCAAGTGCTTGTCAAAAACTAAAGGTGGCTATTTTAAAGATTTGAAGATCAACGTCTCTTAAAAGGATTTTTTTTTTCATTATTGTTTTCTTAATTTATAGACTGTATTAGAGAGGTTTGGTTTGGTTTGTAGTCCTCTTTCAATATATGTAACTAGATTCACATTCAGGTGATTACCAATTTTAATATATGCTTCTAAGATAAAATTTTAATTTGATTAAAAATAATATTAAAAACATTTAAAGTATTTTAGTGAGACCAATGAGACCGGGGTTTAGAGGGGTTAATAAAGATTCCAATTCTTACCGATAAAAATGCGCATAAATAGTAGTAGTAGACGATAATATCTAAAATAAGATTGATATATATATATATATATAAAATGTACTACTACAAAGCTTGAAGTTCAACGAAGACGTGTATTTGAATGGCACAGAACTCAATTATAAAATAAAAAAATGGAGGTTTCATAGACTTGGTGTATGAGAAGAATAAGATAAGGTAGGTAGAGAAGAAGAAATGAACGTGTTAGACAGTGACTTTAGTTTTGTGGCTGTTAACAGTTCACCCAACGTTCTTACAATCAGGTAAAAGTCCAAATTCCACCCAATTATATCGCTCTCTCATCAGCGACAAGCCAACAACTAAGCAATAATATAGAATGTATCATCTGTGCATGGCAACATCCATATATGTCAAATTGAATTAAATTTTATCCATATACTCTCTTAGACACTCATCAAATAATTTAACATTATGTTATATTTTCTATAGATTAATGCTTTAAAATTAGTTACATGGATAATATCGCCAAGCAAAGAAAAATAAAGAATATTAGTTGTCCATAAGACTACATGAATAATTCAAAACACCAGTTACATCATTCTTGTATCTAAACTTTTTATTCTATTTTATATTTTTTTTACGAGCTCTATTTCATACTTTCATTTTAATAGGATGAGGATTTGTTTAGTTTTTGATAATACATAAATTAATATCTTCATTATATGTAATTTATTTAACGAAGACTTCCGTATTCGAATCTCATTATGTGTAAAAATCTTTTAAATCAAAAATAATTTAAGTATTATAAACGAGATTAATTTCTAATATAATGAACTGAGAAATAACATAACATGATAAAAAATAATAGTAAATAACTTGTAATTAAAACAAATGTTCAAATTAAAATTTGAAACCATTCAGAAATAATGCTTTCGAATTTTGCACTGGAAGTTGCGGAAGAAAGCAATTTGCACACGAAAAAAAGTTTAAAGTTGATCAATTGTCACAAAAAATCTTTTTCCTTTATCATTTAATAATGTATTTAAGTTTAAAAAATATTTAAGTGTCATTAAAAGAGTTAATTTTTATATAATTATGATAGACAATTCTTAATAATATCATTGAATAATAATACCATTTTGGACCATTACTCTAAACGCCTAGCCACCTACCTTGTCCTATACTTGATTAACATATAGGTGATTAATTCGCACCTAACCTTGCATGTTTTATTCATGGGCCATTATATACACTAGGAGCTTTTTGAATACTTGCATGTGATCATTTGCTACTTGCTAGATAATTATGAAGTTCTTCCATTACCAGATTGTTAAAATTAAAACACTTCTTGAATCAAAACCTATGAGCGTCTCTAACCTCTTTGTGTTCTTCTGAATGCTGTTGTATCTATTTATTGAGTTCATAACGAAAAAACAAACATAAAATTAAATCATAAAAATATGTAATATTGGCTCAGGCTTTGAATTTTTTAAACAATCAAGTCTATTTAAGCAAAGTTTTGTTTAATTTAATCTACACTCACCCTTATTTTTGTCGCTCGCACAGTTAATAAGCAGTCTTATAGAAAAAAAAAAGTAATTTACTTTACTTGTAGGTATTCATTAAATTATTTAAAACTAATTTGTAGTGATTTCTACTCATACGTACTTGAACATGGATTATTTTATCATTTCGAACTTCCTTTTTGGTACATAAAGTGGCAGAACTAAATCACAAGCATTTTATACCATTGTAACTATTTAATTAACCTCCAAGCATTTGGTGTCATATCTGAGCTTGATTCATTGAAAAAAAAAAAGTTATTTTAAGTTACAAAATATGATTAAATAATCGTATGTAAAAGAATCACTATACAATTGCAGCATATTTGGTTTGGAAATGGAGCCTTCAAAATCGCAAAAAGAACTGATAAAAAAAGGAGAAAAAAAATGAAAGAAAAAATAATAGAATGATATACTACTCAATACAGAAAGATACTTGATTTTCACACTTAAAGCACAAGTCCAAACGGGTGAGTATAATGATTAAAACGTTAGATATAAATTATGATATAAGAAGTCATATAAATCTTTATTAATTCATACTAGTACAGGATATTTTTTTAGTAATTTTTTTTTTACATATTTTATAAAATATCAATTTGGCATAACCAATAACTAAATAACGCGTGCAAAAACAAACAAAATGGAGCATGTTATGCTGGCATGGCTACACCTTTTAGTTGAGTTGAATGAAAAGATTTCCCTAAAAATACGAAACACCGACCCATGTTTCCCTACGCGGCGGGGACAAATTAAATTGCAGACGCAGACGCAGACGCAGACGCACGCACTAGTAGACTGACCCAACGCAAATGTCAAAAAGAAAACGCTAATGTTACAAGTTGGACAACAAAAGGCATGCATGGAATTGCAAATTGTAGATGCAAATGAAAGAATGCAAGTTTAGTCAGCACACCGACCTGCTGACTCAGTCACAGTCAGCTCCGAACCCTCGCCATTCAAACTACGGCAGCATTTTGGTACAACATCATCTCCTTATTTTAATTAATTAACCCATTTCAAAATCTTCGAGCCCCGAGTGACTTTTCAACTTTCAAAGTTCAACGTTTAAATTTATAATCCCAAGTCCTAACACGCGCAAAAAACAAAAACATCATCCCTCTTTAGTTTTTTTTTTTTTTTTTTTTTTTCCCTTTCTTTGACACATTCTCTTTAAACTCTTCCTCTCTCAAGGTACCACAAACACGGTGCTTTATATACCCAGCCCTCTCGACTTTCTTTCCTTCATCACATTCACATACACTTCTTCTAAGTTCTACCCAAGAAACATACGTAGAAACAATCTAAATATTTTTATCATCACTATAGCTATTAAAGCAACATGGTTTTGTCATGGACAAAAGGGAGAGTGTTCCGGCGTGCCCGGAAAGGGAAAGAGTTGAATTCCGGTGGCGATTTGGAGATAGAGATTGCGATTCCCACCCACTTCCGGTGTCCGGTAACGTTGGACATGATGAAAGACCCTGTGACCGTGTCCACCGGGATAACTTATGACCGTGACAGCATCGAGAAGTGGATTGAATCCGGGAACCGCACGTGCCCTGTTACGAAAACGGAGTTGACCAGCTTCGACATGATCCCGAACCACTCCATTCGGAGGATGATTCAGGATTGGTGCGTTGAACACCGTTCCTACGGGATCGAACGGATCCCCACTCCTCGGATCCCGGTCACGCCGTACCAGGTTACCGACACGTGTGCGAGGATCCTGTCGGCGGCGCAACACGGGGACGAAAATAAGTGTGTGGAATCGGTGAGGAAGATTAAGGCATGGGGGAAGGAGAGCGAGAGGAACAAGAGGTGCATAGTGGCCAATGGTGCTGCTCTTGCGCTTGCTAATGCGTTTAACTCTTTCTCACGTGGGTTAGTTGAGAAGAACGTGGTTGTGTTGGATGAGATTTTGGGGGCTTTGACTTGGATGCGTCCTCTTTCTAAAGAGGCCAGATCCGTGTTGGGGTCAGCGAGTTCTATTGGTTGCATGGTTTGGTTTATGAATGGTAAACAATTGTCGACAAGTCAAAACGCTGCTTTGTTGCTTAAGGAAATGCCTGTTGAGGCATTGGTGAAATGTGTAGGGGTTGTTGAAGCTTTGGTTAACATGATTAAGGAGCCTGTTGGGAGTGCTTCTACCAAGGCGTGTTTGTCAACTATTTTTAACTTGGTTAATTCTTCAGGGGTTAATAGAGTTGTGACTTGTCAAAGATTTGCCGAATTGGGTTTGGTTTCGCTCTTGTTGGAGGTTCTTGTTGATGCGGAGAGAGGGGTGTGTGAGAAGGCTTTGGGAGTGTTGGATTGCGTTTGTGATTGTAAGCAAGGAGTGGAGATGGCCAAGACTAATGCTTTGACTTTGCCTCTTGTGATTAAGAAGCTGTTGAGGGTGTCTGAGTTGAGTTCCAGCTTTGCGGTTTCCGTTCTTTGGAAGCTTTGTGACAAGACCGAAGAAGGGGTGTTGATTGAGGCACTTCAAATGGGGGTGTTTCACAAACTCCTTGTTTTGTTGCAAGTGGGTTGTGGTGAAGGCACAAAAGAGAAGGCTACGGAGTTGTTGAAATTGTTGAATGGTTGCAGGAGCAAAGCTGAGTGTGCTGATTCGTCATTGGAATTCAAGCACTTGAAGAAGCCCTTTTAATTAATCTGCTAGGACATCAGATTCGATTTCACTTTTTGTATAGGTCATATTGTAGAAATAGAGTATACTTTTGTACAAAGACACACAAAGTCTCATACGAAAGATGCAAATTGTATCTCTAACACTCAATTGAAGTTTTGAAGTTCATTTTTTTTTATGAAAATTTTAGATTTCAGACAGAGGTACTAAAAGCTTGTACGCTTGTAATTCACAAAATCAGAACAACAATAAAAGAAAATGTTTTGGTTTATTATGCAAACTAGATTGTGATCTATAGTTGATTATTGCTTATTCATTGAAGCATTCTCACTCAAATTGATATGTCGTATTAATCTAAGATATTTGATCTATATATAGGCTATTCAAAGTAAAAGCAAACTTACGAATATACTATTATTAAGAAATAAACCATCATAGGAAGGTTGATCTCCTAAGATCAATGACACAAATGCTTTATGGTTACAAGCTTAGTAGCACTTGGAGATTTTGGATCTTCCTAAAAAAAATCAATTTCTCAAGATGATCTAATAATCTTAGTTTAAAGTAAGTTCACTTCTTCAGATGATGAGGTTAAGTTTATGATTACTCACTCCCCACTTCAAAGGGATAAGCAAGTATCAAGTTCTTAACAAGATTACTTAGGTGTATGAAAAACTCTTAAGGATTTTAAAATCTAGGTCTATGGGTCATGATCTCAAGATCCAATACAATACATAAGATCTAGAAGAATTGTTATCTTATCCAACAAAAATACATCATAGAGGTTAAGACAATGTATCTTGACATAATAAAAGAGTAGACACAACAATTGACATGACAGACAAAAACACCTTAGTAGAGACAATACAAAGTGGCACATGCCACAATGCTATAAGATCATAACATATATAAATAAAGGATGAGCCCTTCCCATTCGAACAAGACATACATGTAGGGGAGAGCTGAGTTTCTCATGGTAATAATGGAAACATGTCTTAGATAACCTTCATTCTCTAAGATGAACAAGAAACAAAAAAAAATGGTCCAAGTACTATTTTGGTCTTGTAGCTTTTTAATAAATTTTATTTACTTTTTAAAAGTTTTATTTTGGTCTCTATCTAAGGTTTATCTTCCTTCACTATCTCTATCCTTAATGACACCCCTAATTTATAATTCATTTTCCTAAATGACATCACTTCACACCACACTCTTAATTTCAACTTCAACCCTTCATTGACCAAACATTGTATAACAACTCACAAATGGGGTACACCATGGATAAAAAGGTCTAGAATTAGGATGAGAAAGGCAAGGAGTGGTAGAAACTCCACCCTTGGTTCATTATTGAAGCAAAATAATGAGTTTTAATGGTAATTGAATCATAGTAATGTCGTGTCAAAACCCATTGGCGACCATCTTTTTCTATAGTTATTCAAAAACGTGCATTACTATCAACTTTGTTGGCTTTTTAAAAACCCATCTTTCTTTCTTATGAACTTTCTTGGTGCACTAATTGCAAACTATGAAAATTGTTCCAATATATAATAATCCTTATATTCTTATTAGCTTGTGTAACTCAAGAGATAGATAGAGTTGCTACTCATGATGGAGAAATGTTTAAGTTAATTATTAACCTTTACATTGGAAGTCGATGACGGAAAACCATTTACATAGTAAAAAATTACACAAACCAATCACCAAATAAGATAAACTAAAGGGAAAGATTAACAAAGACTAGAAACTCCATATGTAAAACATAGTAAACGTGATCTAAAAATATATATTAATCGATAAGGTTTCATAAATTATGTATGAGAACAATAGGATACATACACAATAAGAAGTGAACATGTTAGTGTTAACAAACACATTATTTCGATTGAGCATCGAAATAATATTTTTTTTGTTGCTATTTGAATATTAGAAAATTAAAGATTTAAGAACATTGAGATCAGAATGTTATCAATGGTAGAAATTGAAGACAAAATACATCAACAATCAAAATGTCAAAAGTAGTTTTAGAAAGTTATTAGGAGAAATTTCTAGTAGTTATTTTTAATTAAGAATTATACTCTATAACTATCATACCTATACCTTGTAATAAGGGTTAGAACTTGTAAATACTCGCATATCCTAAGTTCTTGTGGCATTCACAGATCAACGAGTTACTACAATATTTTCAACCACCATTTCAATTCTATTTAGTTATTTTAATTGCATCTTATCTTTCAAGTGTTCTTTATTTATTTTTCATTTACATTTACGCAATGCCTACTTCTTCTTATATTTATTCTCCAAACTCAAGCTCTTTTACTTATTTGTATTTTTACATTTTTGTATTGTTTTACTTTTAATCAACATCTCTATTTCTGAAGAGATTTTTTGCATAGTTTTCTTAATGCAATTTTGTATTCAATAAACTTTTATTTCAAATATAAATTTAATTTGTTTCCACGGTCAATCTTCAAAATTGATAAAAAAAAATATTTAACCATAGACCCATGGTAAAAAAAGTCTACAAAGGAGGATGAAGGCCTCCAAAGAAAGTATCTATCCTCTTTCTAGAATACTCATGAGATTATGTTTATTTATAGATACAGGTGTAAAATTTTACCATAAAAAATTGCGCACCAAGTAGGGGGCCACAAAAAATGAGTATCGTGAGTTAAATTATCAAATGTGGCCTTCAATAATTGGTTGATGTTGGTTAGAAGAACCCCTCAATCTATATCATTAACAACAAGTATGATTTGAATTAATTGTTAAATTAATTGGCTTGAAGGGTAAATCTGTTAAATTTGAACATTTTGAAGAAGGTCATATGTTGTTTTTAGTAGGCAATGAAGATAATGCGTAGAAACAAAACTTGCTTTCGAATTTTGATCCTAAAGGTTGAATCCAAAAATCCTTCAATACACAATCCTTGTAGCAGAGAAATGCAAGGCATCGATAAAGGAAAATGCAAGAATTAAAATCTTTTTTTTCTAAGTTGGAAACCTCAATTTTATAGGTTTCGAAAAGTATGAGAAGGAAATTGAAAATTCAATATTGACATTGTATTACTTTAGTTAAAAAGCTTTATTGATATAAAAATTTAATACATACATTGGATTAATTTTAGTCGAAGAAACAACTAATGAATTTGAAGTTGAAGTTCAAAAATTTTGTTGATCTAAAATTTCAATACTAATGTTGATTTAACTTTAGTTGAAAATAAGAAGTGACTTTGAAGTTGAGGTTAGAAAGCTTTGTTGATATAAAAATTCAACACTAACCTTGGATTGATTTTAGTCGAAAAACAAAAAGTGACTTTAAAGTCAAAATCGTAAAACATTGTTGATATAAAATCTAATATTAATATTAGAATAATTCTAGTTGAAAAGTAACTATCATTCGAAAGAAAATTTGATTACCATTTTGATTGTAAAATTATATTCGATAGAGATGATTATTTTAATATGGTCATTTAATTGTAATTATATGACTATTTATTTTGATGATTGACCATATTTTCTATCATTCAACTGTAAAAATTCAAAGATTAGTCATATATGTGAATCAATGCAATGGTCAAAATTGTTCAAAAATTAGAAGATTAGTTATATATATGAATTAATGCATTGGTTGAATTGAAAAAAAAAAGAAGTTTTGATATATAAAAAATTCAATACTGATGTTAAATTAATTTTACTCGAAAAAAGATTTAGTATTTATCTTTTTCTCTTTACTCAAAAAGATAAATACTGAAAAAAAAAAGATAAATATTGGAGGACTTATGTTAATAGACACATTATTTTAACTAAACATCAAATTTAGAATGTTATCAATGATAGAGATTGAAAACAAAATACATAAACGATCAAGATGTCAAAAGTAATTTTAGGAAGTTATTAAGAGAAATTTATAGCAATTGTTTTTAGTTAGGAATTGTATTATATAAATATCATATTTTATCTTATAAACACTCACACATCCTAATTCCCTGTGACACTCAGAAATCGACGAATAGTTACTATGTTTTCAACCACCATTTCAATTTTATTTAATTATTTTAACATTTACATTTACGCAATGTCTATTTTTTCCTATATTTCTTCTCCAAACTCAAACTAAAACTCTTTTACTTATTTGCATTTTTACTTTTTTGTATTGTTTTACTTTTAATCAATATCTCTATTTTTAAAGAGATTCTTCATATAATTTTTTAAATGCGATTATAAATTTGATGAACTTCTATTTCAAAAATAAATTTAATTTGTTCCTGCAATCAATTTTTAAGATTGATAAAAAAAATATATTTAACCATAAACTTATGATAAAAAATCTAAGAAAAAGATGAAGACTTCTAAAAAAAGTAACTATTTTCTTTTTAAAATATTCATTAAATTATATTTGTTTACAAATATAAACATCAAATTTTACTATAAACAGTTAGAGAATTACTTTTGTAGCTATTAATAATATACTTGACATTATTAAGTAATGAGATAATTCTATTTTGAAAATCAAAGTTCTACCTAAGTATACTACTTTATACAGTTTGATCAATAACAAGCCAACTCCTAACCAAGCATATCGAATATAATAGGCTTGAATAACTTTTCAATCTCTTATATTTTAAAGTTAATGGAATTAGAGTAGAGTTTAAAATTAATCAACTGTGTTAGAAAAATCTTTTTATATTATCATTTAACAGTGTATTTAAATGTCATTTAAATTTGAAAATAACATTATAATTATTACAACCATATTTTAAAGATAATGGAATTTGCTAAAACTTAAAATTAAGGATGATGTTATTTTCAAATTTAAATCCAATTATTTTTTTATATTTTTATATTAACTTAATTTATAAAAAAAGGTTATTTTAGCTTAATATTTATATAATTATTAAATTAATTATGTAAAAAATATTTACTATAGAAAACGTCATATTGTAGAAACAGAATGCATACCCTCTTGGACGAAGACACATATGTCTAATACAAATATTCAATTGAAGTTCGAAAATTCTTTTTTTTTTTTCTGAAGCTTTTAGATTTGAGATATAGAAAAATGTTAATAGCTTGTACGCTTGTAAATCAAAATTTAACTATAACAGAAGAAAATATTTCTGTTTAATTTGCAACTATGAAATTGTAAATTGCAAAGCATGTGTTGATTATTAATTAAGGATTTTTGAAAGCATCGTCAATAGTGTCATATTAATATGAGATATTTGATCAAAAGGCTATTCGCAGTAAAAACAAAAATAAAAATGGAAGCAGCGACTTATAAATACACTACTGAAAAAAACTATCAAGATTTTAAATGTCAAAAGAAAATAATCTGAGAAAACACAAGTCAATGCTAGAACATGGAGATGACGAAGTTCAAACTAACAGGTAGGAAAAAAGACAACCAATGACTTGGCCCAAAAGTTTATCTAATCTAAAATGCCACAATAACACATTGGACCAATTATAAAGAGTAATTATCAAGTTTCCAGTATGGGTTATATATTAGCATATCTGGAGTGTGATCACTTTACCATGTATTTCATAGAAATGAAGGCAATGGAAATAAAAAGTCTTGTCTTTAGAATATTTTTGAAACTATTGGAACTGCCAAAGTGATTTAGTTAAAGAAAAGATAGGAATAGAGATTTGAAGTTGAAAATCAAAGTTTTCCTAGCTCTCTACTTATCCAACAAAGAAAACTCTCTAAAATTTCATTATTTGATCTGAGGACCAAAAAGAAGTTTAAAGGAAAAATTTAATCCATTAAAAAGGCAACCGCAAGAAATCACAATAATCTCAAAGAAACAACTCTCTTAAATAGTTTATAATATGGTCATGGAATTGGTCATGATCAAGTACCTGTGTACTTGAGTACTACATTACTTTAATATCATTGTTTTGTTTTTATTTTCAATATGATTTATCTGTGGTTAAGCCCATTGATATTGGGGGCATATTAATTGCGTTGTTTCTCTTTCCATGAATTATATACATATATTTTACCTTATATTTCTTTTTCAAAGCAAAACAGTAAAAAATCATTTGAGTTTTAAAATCTAAGCATTGATAGAGTTTTTGTTTTTTTTTTACAATTAATCAATAAAAAACTATGTTATGTTTTATCACTTGTTAGGTCATTATTATAAAAATAAAAAAATATATTATATCTTATTTTTTATTTACTTAAAATTTATTTACTATAATTATTGTTTAGTCAAAAATCTTAAATGATTTTTATAAAACGTACCGAACCTGGACCCATGTGTGGTATTTTTCTTCAAATTGGCGCTTCAAATTTGACAATAACTTAATAGGTTTAAAGTTAATGCAGAATCATTTTATATTTCGAATTAGTAATAAAAAATGACAAACTGATTTATAATATCCAGTCAAATCAATAATTGAGAGGAAAATTTGACTCTAAACATTATAAATAAATTGTTTTATGCTTGTAAGTTAAATTAATTTTGATGTAGTCTGACTATAAACATTTTCAGATTTATTGCATGTAACACAGTGTTTCTTTTTCCTAACATCTTTCTCATACAAAAAATTATCTTCTTAATTTTGATTCAAATATTGAATCAATAGTGAGGAATGATTAATTTTTCAAATGTACCTTTAAAATTATCTTCAAAAAATGTACCTTTAGAATTATCTTAAAAAAGCCTTCAGAGTTAACTAAAAAAAACCCTACCGCGCGTTTGAAAAGAGAGATTATTTTTTAATTTTTCCTCTTTTCTTGTAACATTTTTACGGTTTTTTTTTTTTTAACACTTCACTAGAAAAAAAGGGCAGAATATGCCCAACAAGATGAACAAAGTCTCCAAACATGGTAGCCCAATAGTGCACACAAAGTAGACATTAGAAGCAAAATTGTTGAGGTGGGTTAAATTGGACTGGCTCATGTGACAATTTGTAGTACAGTTGTTATATATACCTCCTTAATTATTAGATATACTTCTATTATAATTTTTATTATCCAAAATATCTTTTTCTATAAAAATTGTATAAACTATATTCTCAACCCATCATCTCCATTATTATCTAAATCTTTCTTACCAATTTCCTCCCCTCTCTCATCTCTTTATTAAAAGTATTAGAATTTCATTTGAATCCAATGAAATTTTGAAATGGAATCCTACGTTTAATCAATAATTGATGTAAATTTTTTCCTTTGAATTTTGAATACGTGCGAAGGTATGGTAATTTTATCCTTCTAGATATTATAAGATTAAAATAATTATTATTTTAAGATAATTTTTTTATACAATAATTATAAAGAAACAAAAGAAGTAATAAAGTCCAATAATTCTACCTGTAAGGGTTCAGAGAGAATATTTAAAAAGGCTTCCTAAGCAACACGTCATCAAATTTGCATTCCCATTTACTGATTTATCTAAATGTCACACTAATTAAATATCATCTTATATTTGTGTGCTTGATTTTATTGACGCATATATTGGTGCACTCTCTGGCTTTTCAAATTGAATGGTTTATCTTCTAGGAAATGACTTTCCGGTTATGTTTTGTCTCGAAAAATAATTTTCGAAAGAAAAAAAATACCATACCTTTACACGCATTCAGAATTTCATGGATTTTTTTTTTGTCAATGATTGATTAAATGTAGGATTTCATTTCTACGAGATTAAGATGAAATTCTAATACTTTTAATAAAGAGAAGAAAGAGGAGAGAGAATAGATACAATGGATTTAGAGAAACAATAAAAGAGAAGTGTTGAGAATATAATTTATACAGTTTTTATATAAAAAAAGGTATTTTGGATAATAAAAAATATAAGACAAGTATATTTAATTACATCTAATAATTAAGGAGGTATATATATATATATATATATATATATATATATATATATATATATTAAATATCTTTTTATGTTCAAGGCCTTAGGGTTTGTGTTATTAATTAGAGAGGTTTC
>JAMLFT010000551.1:0-40304 GCA_026544285.1 Pachyrhizus erosus
CATCATTGAAATTTTAAAAACCAACCTTTTGTTAATTCATATTCTGTTTACTTTAAAATTATTTTGAAAACCTCATTTCCAATTTAAACTAAACATTTGTTCATTGATTTATATTCAGAGAAAATTATAACATAAGAAATTTTACTGAAACTGTTTCCTGTGGGTACGACATTCGTACTTGAAAAAGTACTATACTATGATTGAATCGGTACATTTGCCGAAGTAAAGAAAAATAATTAACACACACTCAACCTAAAACCTTAAGGCATTAAGTTTGTGGATCTTCCTCACTTATATATTGCTCAACTTGTCCATTCTACTCAATGTGTGACTTAACCTTCACAATTGTACTTCAACAATTTTTGTGTAAGTTAAACAAGTTAATTTGTGTAATCCTTGTATATTTAGGAACTAGTCAAGTAGGTTTCATATGTTAATTGTTACTGCTTTATCTTTCAGGTTTTCAACAATTTAAGTAATAACAACTCCAACAAGTTGTTTATCTAATTTTTTTTACAATTAAGCAACAATGCTTAATTGATTTTAACATTAGAACAAGTAAGTTGATGTTGTTTATTTTAATAAAATTATTTTTTTTAAGAAATGTTGTTTAATATTTTTTAATTATAAATAATTTCAATTAGTTTTATTTAAAAATTTATCAAATTAAAATAATAATAAATTTTGTAAAGTATAATATAGTGCATAAAATTCACCAAAAATTCATTTAAATAACATAATAAACAATTTAGTGTTATACATATTCTAAGATTATTTTCGGTAAGTATCTTAAGGGCACTTAGTCAATGAGATATTAAAATTTAACACACAATATGTCATTGATGAATATCCAAAGCAGGTATATCAATTGGTGCAATATCAATTGCGATCCTTACGAATATTCTCTCTTTTGAATGTGACGTGACTAATGATTGACCTCATGTTTTTTCCTTGCTATGCTTTTCAATTTGTATTTTAGAAGATTGTTTCATTACACTATTCTTATGTCTAGGTTATTTGACGTTTGTACTTTTTTCTTTTTAAATTTATGAGTGGATCATATTTAAAAGTACAAGTGAATAAGTTAGTGACTTTTTTTACACAAATAAATTATTTCTCTAAAAATATCTTTAACTTCTTAATTTTGTAATTCTCTTATATAAATTTTTTGTAATTTCAACTCACCAATAAAATATTTATTTCCTAACACTTTGCCAAGAATTAGACTTAAATGAGAAATATAAATTTCACCTAATTTATTAAGTGAATTTTGTTACGAATGAAACAATTTTAGAATAACACATGAAAACAAGTCATAAAAGATTATTTTTTGTATATATCAATGGATATTCACAAATACTTGTAGATATTAATACCCACTTAATGATACACGCAAGACAGACCTAAGGTAGATAATGAGTAACTATTAATAGTGTCTATTTTGTCATGTCATCCTTACTTGAAAGCATCAACCCATTAGTCTAACCTATGAATTGAAGATTTCTTAAAGCTTTATTTTGAAAATATCAAACCAAACATGAGCATCGTTTATGGAAGTCAGGCCTATGACCACATAGTTAAAATGATTATATCACCAAAACCAATGGCAATAATTAGGATTCGTGCCTAACTAGATAATGCGACATTTGAGAAAAATCAAAGAAGTAAAGATAAATAAAGGAGAAAAAGGAAAAGAAGTTTAATTGGAAAACTTGATAAGTAACTCAAACAAAGGAAGGATCATATTATTTCAATCATTTAACTTGGTACTATTGAAGTCTCAATAGTACCAAGATGGAGGGTACTATAACATATTAGGTTTTAAGCACAATCCATTTTATATTTTCAATGAGACTTAATTAAATTTAGAATTACATAGAAAGATGATGCCAACAAGATAATTTTCTTAAAAAGGCCTTGGGCCACACAACAATGCTCTAGCCTATAATCAATACCTATATATACCCTAAATGTCATTTCTTACATATACACATTTATTAAAGTATTTCTTTAATGAGACCCTTATTGATTTAAGCAATGAAGTGTTTTTTTATAGATAATTCCACATTTTGCTCATACCAATTTGAAATCCTTAGGCTTAGTATAACCTAACGTCATCTTGAAAGTATCAATCCATTAGTTTAATTCATGACGTAAAGATTGCTAGAAACTTTATTTTGAACCAAACAAATTTTTATATATTTTTTATTTTAGAGATTTTAAATATGTTTTTATATATACAAAGTCATTTTTAACTTTACCTGTAATTTTTTTGGGTATTCTGTTTTTGATAATATTTTAATATATAGGCTTTAAGCTTGTGCTTAAATATGTTTGTCATGTGAAAGAGGATTATGAAATGAGTTAATAATCTTTTAATTTGAGTACTTTATTTGTGTAAAAATGTCTTGACTCTTTAAATTCATAACTCTCTTATATATTTTCTTCATTTTCAATCCTACAACATAAGACTTGTTCTCCAACATTTTCTAAATTACTTTTTTTTTTCCTTTTCAAATTGATTTAGGATATTCATTAAGCTTAATTTAATATCTTCAGCCAACTTGATTTCAAGCACTAAAAATGATCTTCTAATATAGCTAATTAATAATATCTTCAACCAACTTGATTTCAAACCTTAAGAATGGTCTTCTAACATAACTCATTTGTTGTTGTTGGTTAGTTTCCCATTGCACTTATTATGTTATTGTTAGTTGTAATTGCAATTTTCCTCCATAGGCCACTTCTATAAATAGTCTCTTATTTCCCATTATCTTTGTCTCATATGGCATTAAAGCACTTCAATCCATCATCTATGGATGATAAAAATTTTGGTTCATTATTGGAAAAGTAAGTGCAAAAAGGATGGAAGCCAGCCTTAGCCATAAAATAATTATTTGGTTAAATTAAAAAAACAACAAAAGGAGATAAATAGGATAAATTGAGTTTGTCAATTTTATCCTCTATACTTTAGCTTATTACAACACATCACTAAAAAAGCAAGAACAATTGCAAATTGAAAGGTAGAACTAGAACAAGCTATTTAATCTTGGAGGAAAAAGACAACTTTTACTGGATCCCACTTAGCTTTTGCATCTTCCTCATATTTGTTAAAATCAAATTGTGAAAATTATCCATTTTCACTCTTATTCCATCCTTTTTAATTTCATCCTTTTTATTTTCCTACAAACAAAGTGTAGAGGCTCGACAATGGAATAAACACTTTGCCAACATTGTTGAGCCCATAACTTATATGCAAGGCTCGACAATTATGCCACATTTTTTTTTTAGAATAGTTATGTCACAACACTTAGTGAGAAAGATGGGCGAAGGGCAAGAGATCGTGGAAGAATGAAACAATAAAATGTTGCAACAAGCCTTTGAAAAATAACCTTAAAAACTACTACTTGAATGAGTATGGTACCAATACCAAGTATAGGTATAAGATATACATAAATGTTCAACAATTAATATTATACTACCCCTTATCTAAACATAAGACTTTCTTTTAACTAATTAATACTTTTTTAAAAAATTAGTTAATTTAATTAATAACATTAAATTTATTAATAAATTTAATTAATGTTTCAAAATTATCTTTAAATTTATTAAAACTCATTATTTTACCCTTTTCTCTTAATTATTTTTTATTTAATTAATTAATTAATGTGTGATATCTATCTTCTTCAATTATCATAAGAAAAAAAACAAATTTATCTCATTAATATAATATTTATTATAAAATAATTAAAAATATTTAAATTAAAAAATAATTAATATAAAAAATAACTTAAACAGTCTTATAAAAAATACAAACAAATTAAAAAAATATATCTTACATTTAGAAATAAAGATAATAATACTTATGCATCGTGAATATGATGTCACGTTTTAACAATTCCAATCTTATCATTTCATTGTCCATCATCTATTATAAGAATCACCTCAAAATTTAGTTCATGACGAGACATAGTAACTTAAAAATAAAAGTCGATCGCTTAAAAAGAATCTCATTCATCTTCAATTGTCCCTAATAATAGATTTGAAATGAATTCTACTCGTTACTCACGTTAACATATTTAGGAGATTAAGAACAAATTCTCATACCATTTATCACTTGTCATCATCGTACCTGATTAATGAGATATAACGTGAATAAAAACAAGATCGATCAAAGGAACGATTTTTTTTTTAACTTAAGGATAAAATATTTCAAATTTTTAAATCTGGAATATAGTCCTCACACGTACCCAATTAATATTTAATTTTTTTAGAAAAAACTTTTTAATACATAACCTAAAGTATCCAACGCTTACCAGATACGGGTACGTGCACATGACTAAAAGCGTACCCATGCTTAGCTTTGACGTGTTATGTTTTACAACTCATGCTCCCCATCTCTTCAATTTCAAAAACTAAGATCATAAATTGAAAGAAAATGATATTGTGAAGGTCAAAATGCTACGAGGATGTGAGTTACCTGAAATCAATTGAAATAAATTTATATATGAAACTATCGTACAACTCGTATAATAACTTTCTGATAAAGCACTAAAAAAACGATTTACATTTTCAAAATAAGCTAAAACGAACATGCAGTGTTAAGCAGATACGTTATCGCCACTCGTAAATCCTGAAAATGCTTACACATCAGCCAGATTACTCGTTCATCTCATTCGTTCGAAGACATGTTAAAATACTTGTTTCAAATAATTAAAACTACAAAGAAGATATAATTTATTGAATAAATAAAAATTAAATAGAGCAGAAGAACGATTATACCTTACATAAGATGAAAAAGAATATATACATGCAAAAATCTCTACATGGAAGCTAAAAGGTCTCTCATCTCTGCTACAGATGGGATTGTCTCAGTAGGGTAAATCTTGTCCACAAGTTGGGCAAAACTTTCGTACTTATCAAGAAACTCCTTCTGCAAAAATTTAAAAAACGACGATTAATTTTAATGCATTTCCGGCTTAGTTTTAGAATCTCTACATTCACAAACCCGCATTGTAGTAGATGGTACATGAATCGGGTGGCCCCATTAGCGGTTTGTAAATGAAATATTGTGCAAGTATCATTATTTTTTGATAAATATTTTTTCCCTTTTGAACTAAAAGACCACTTAGCATTGAGATTTATGCTGCCTCTATCAAGTTTCAATGACTTCAATTTTGATAAGTAAATCTCTAGCAAGTTTCAATGACATCTTTCAAGCAATTATTTTGTAGTCAAACTGTGTTATGACAGTAGATGGTTGCATCACAGTGGAAAAAATGTTCACACACAACATATAAAAAATAAATCCAATTTACATGCCGCTCACATCCATCTTAAAGTTTGCAAAATTGCACTTGCTATCAGCCAAACTGGCGAACACTGGTTAGACGCTTCACCGACTTCAGTGTTGGCCTTGGAAATATTTAGTGGAAAAGCCTTGATTCTTTAATTCTTACTGAATTAAGGTTATACAGGAGATATCTTTGTTGGCCAATAGGGATTAAGTACAGCTTACCTTGCATTTGTCCCATAATGAGGGTAATAGTTCCTCTGAAGTCAAATTCTTTTGCAGTTTCTTATACATCGCAGCAATGGACTTGTCAACCTAAGCAGAAGAGCAAAGATACAAGTTCAAAGGCAGGCATACACTAGTGAGAAGGATCTTTAAAGAAGATTAGATTAGAATCACCATACCCCAGATAAACTGGATTTTAACATCTTCCGAAGATCCATTTTTGACAGCCCAAGCTGAAAAGGAATCTGAAATTGATGCAAAACATAGATTTTTGTGAATGTTCAAAGTCAAATTCAATGTGAAATTTGTCCAACTATTTAATTCACGGTTTCACGCATCCAGGAAGATATGGACAACAAACGACAATTTAAGAGATGTGTGATAAACTGAAAAACCGAATGTATTGTTTGTGTATTATTATCTCCAATGAACAAAGAGATAGAAGTACATATTTATAGTGTTGAAGACTCCTTAAAGAGTCTATGAGAAGCTAAACCTATATGCTGACTCGGCACTAACTAACTAAAAACAGTTTCAATACAAATTATCTAATACAGCAGGACTACAGTAAGCTAAAACACTTTCATACAAGTATATTAAACATATATACTAACACTCCCCCTACAAACTCATGGTGATTGATAGAAATCAATGACATTGAGTTTGTCTTTAAGATAGACAAATCTGGCTTTAGACTGAGGCTTGCTGAGAAGATATGCAACCTGATCTTAAAAATATCCAAAACTTAAAAATATATCCAATTCCATATGCTTAGTTCTAGAATGTAGAACAGGATTGTGATTGAGAGCCACTGTACTCTGATTATCACAAAATGTTATTGGAGTAGAGCAGGAAACTTGTAGTTCACAAAAAAGGGACTGAATCCAAAGCAACTCAGAAGCAGTGATGGCAAGACTTCAATATTCCGCTTCCACACTGGAACGGGCTACCAGACATTGTTTCTTAGACCACCAAGAAATTAAGTTGGGGCCTAAGAAAATACAAGCTCCAGTGGTGGACCTTCTGTCATCTACATCAGATGCCCAATCAGCATCACAAAATGCTGATACACTGAATATGGAAGACTGAGAGGCTGGTTTCAGCTGTAACCCATAAGAATTAGTACCTTTTAGATACCTCAAAAACAGTGTGATACCAAAGGTTGAGCCATAAACTGGCATACTTTGTTAACACTATAGCCAATCTCAGGTCTTGTTACAGTAATATACTGTTAAGTACCAACAATGGACCTGTACAAGGAAGGATCTTCCATATATTCTGAACTCTTTAGATAGCTTGATACCCCCAGGCAAGGGCGTGGAAATACCTTTTGCATTTTCCATATCAACTTTAGCCAAAAGATCACGAACATACTTTGATTAAGAGAGTAAAAGTGACCCATTAGAGAACTGCTTCATTTCAATACCAAGAAAATACTCAAGATCACCTAGCTGCTTGAGTGAAAATATAGAATTCAGCCTAGATATGACTGACTGCAGTAAGCTGATAGATATTATATCATCCACATAGATGAGCACATAAACACAACTGCTAGCAGTTTTGAAGACAAGCAGTGAACGGTCACGCTTGCTTCTGATGGAGCCAAAGCCAACGAGAGTCTGGGTAAGCCTTTCATACCAGGCTCTAGGAGCCTGCTTTAAACCATAAATGGCCTTTTTTAATTTGGAGACAAGACCAGTGTCAGATGACCCAAAACCAGGTGGTTGCTCACTTGAAGAAAAGAAAGTGATTCAAAACTGTCTTAGATAATTTTCTCAGCAGCAAGATTGATTTTATATATATTTGAAAATAAGGGATTTGAAGCAAATCCACTGATACAAGAAAGACCAGACTGGAACACTGCACAAAGGTGTTGCAGTCTGCTGCCATAAAAGACAAATAAACAATAAAAGACTCCTATTGCATCATCCTTCCTAGTCAGTAGTCATACTTAGATGCTGGTGCTCAGTCCTCTTTCACCACAAGTATAGCCTCTATTATCAATGAAATGGCTTCAACCACATGAAACTGATTCGTATGAACCACAGTTCAGGTTCTCTAACACTCTTTGGTATTCATCCACTGATATCACCTTTTTTGAAGAGGCACCATATTACACCTCTTTAGTTGATCCTAGAGTTATCTATGAGGTTTTACCTATTCCCTATTTTGGTCCATCTTTGTTCCCTTGTGGGGACAATCTCCAGTTCCAATAGCCTCATTTGAGGTAACTTGCCCAAATCCACATTTATGACCCATAATCAGCAATCAGCATTAACCATGAGCTATCGTTCCCGATCTTTAGTTGAGGTAGAGGAGAATTCTAATTAATTTTGTCCTACTTGATCAACCGACTTGACCTTCTATGGACCTGTCCAAGTCCGTTCATAAACTCCTTATCAATCTTTGAAAGGTTACTCAAATCTACAACATATCCTCATGCAATCTATAATTTATTGTGCTTTTATTGTTTATCAATATATTATACTATCGTGTCATCCTTTTCTTGTGCACCAATTCCTAAAATCTACCAGTGATAACACTTTCTCATCCAGGATGGACACAAGTCATGATTGATGAGATGCTCACACTTGAACAAAATAACAGGTGACTTAGTTTCTCTATTGATGGGTGAACAGTGTAGGGGCTGGCACATGTGGGCATATGGTGACATTATTACATTTAAAACACTTAGTTGTTAAGCAGTACACATAGACCTAGTAGCTAAAATTGATGCTCTCTTTCTCTCTAGGCAGCCAATAGGCCATTGGCTATTATATTAATTGTTATTAAAAATGTCTTACTTCATGATGACCTCAATAAAGAATACATGGGGCAACCACTTGGTTTTGCTGCTTAGGGTGATTCGGGTTTAGTTTAGCTGGCTAGGGAAGTGACCACGTTAGTATACATTTATCAACAGAATTTCCCTCATCAGAGGAACTCATTATGGATTTGTATGATTCAAAATAAGTACCAAAAGACAACTAGCTATATTTTGATTAAGTAATCTGATTTTGCTTGCCACTCATACAGAGAAACACTGAAAATAAGTATGAGAATCTACTGTAAATTAACTTTCCCGTAATTTATAACCCATGATGCTAAGAAAGGATTGTAACATTTTTTTAGAATATATGAAAATTTTATTTTATATAATATCTCAGAATATCAAGTTATTCTCAGGGTTTAGTTTTCCTATATCTACACTGTCCCTTAGGATTGATTATCATATTTCCTTGTCATGATTCGTTTAGCTAATTTGTTAGGATTATGATTAATATATATAAGGGTTTGTGCTCCAGGTTTTATGAACATATCAATACATTGCAATACATCTCAATTAGTGTCAATTCAAGGTTTCATTCTCTTTTATCTCTCTTCCCCCGTTTATATCTAAAATCTCATAAATTTAACCAGAGAAACTAAGAAACATTGCAACCAGATTGTTTGTTAAATAGAATTGTAGACATAACGAGATGTTGTATAGCAGAATCGTATGAAGGATTAAAATACAGCATTATACACACAAACCTCTTCAGGTGCAACAGTGAACATCAAGTCCTCAATCCTTCGAGCAAACTGGAAAAGGCGTTCAAATTGCTTTCCAAGGCAAAAAAGGGTTAATTAGCGGGGTCCTAAGGATATCAAATATCAATTCATGTGTGTTGACAAGAAAAATAGAAAATAGAAAATAAATTACTCACATAGTAGATAATCATGCTAATATGGCGTGTACAAGCTTGTTCATAGGCTTCACTGGCCTGATGATAAAACTTGGCCAAAGTGGGCACAATGTTGGCAAGGTCATACAAACTGAGTAAAATGAACAAAATAATTAAAAAATGGCAACTGTCTTTCTTTGTAAAATCAACTTAATAAATAAGAACCGAATCAGCCGTTTGGCAGAGAAATTACCTATTCTGAAAGGCAGCATAGTTCTCAAAAAGAAAAATATCTGCATACTTTGGATCTGTTTGGGCAATTTTTTCTAAAGTTGCAAACATTATGCTAACCTGTCAAGCAACAATGCCATCAGCAATATTATGGTGACAGTTACGTAATGGATTGAAAAAAATAAATAAATTAAGGACTTATTTCCTCCTATGTGGGCTACAGACAAAAAAGCGTAATCAGTAAACCAATGAAATTGTTCATGGTAACTATCAAAACAGTGCACAAGATTTGTAATCATTATTCTTCACCAAGGATTCAACATCATTTATAGAAAATGAAGAACAAAGACATTGTTAGTTGTTGACCCAGGGTGGTATAGGTAATATAAATATGCAGGCAAAAATGGTAAATAAGCTTAAAACATTTGACTGAAAGATGAACAATATTTATCAATCAAATAAATAATTCAATTAAAATCTATAAAGTATAATCCCTTCCTCTTATTTTAACCTCATTACTTTTGGAAAACGTGTTTGAGTAGCCAGCAAAATCATGAGACATCATAAAACTGGATATAGTTCTTAAATAATCACTTACAAATTTTGTATATGCTTGGTCAACCAAATCCCTAGACTGACCCTGGATGTACTGCTCCATTCGTGTTGCAAGGGTTGCGAATCTATGCAAAACAATTGACAAAGTATTTAACATCAATCACAGAGACTTGACAGTTGAAATAAATACATACTAAAAAGAAATAGTTGCAAATGTAACTTCTAATTGCTTCCTAAACAAAAATCATTATTTCATATATATCTAGAGCAGTCAAACCAGCCACAGCCCATCGGCCAGTCCCACCTCACCTAGTAAAATCGTCCTACTTTTTTTTATCCACCTAATAAGGGGGCTTACAAGCCCCCACAACCCACACAAGCCCCCAAATTAAGGGGGCCAGGACAGGAGGGATTTAGCCCACACTCCTGAAGCTTATCTGCTCCATCTGTTACCCCCACCTATTTTTCCTACTAAACCAGGCCATCTCCACAGCTACTGCAAATTCTCATCAATCGTCATGCACATTGCCAATAATCTCATATCCCATAAAATAGTGAACAACAAAAAAAAGTAGACTGAGACAATAAAAGAAAAAAAAGAATTAAACTCATGCAGTCATGCACCGAAACTGATATAAATCTGATAATTGTTTTAGAAAAAGGTGCAGAGATCAATAGAAACAATCCTTAATAGAAAAAGGTAGCCTTTTTATATAATTGACTCAATCATAAATAAATAAATTATGAATAAGCATTAATATTTAATTTCCCTAACTTATAAATTTTCCTCTAATGTTAGATTTATTTTTGGTTTTAACATTGAATCACATTTTGAATTAGTTCTTCATTTCTTAGATAAGGTGATATGAAATAAAAAAATAAAAGGATTAATCCTATTATTTATACAGAATGCTTTCTAACAATATTTTTAGAAAATTATTAAATTAAATGATAAAATGATAATTTTTTTCTAAATATAAAATCATAAAATTATGTGTATATGTGTTGAATATTTTTTTAAAACAATTATCATATTAGTTTTAAATAATTGATATAGTTTTTCTATTGCATAGAATATTTATAAGTTTTATCATCTTTAATCTCATTACAAATTTAGGAGATGAGATAACAAAACAAGATGCAGTAGGGTTGGTTTCCAGATAGTTCAACCTTCACGATCCATGTCCTACATCAATCAGACGTCCCGTACCATGTTCTTGTATGACAAAGGAGCAACATTAATGGTGATTGAGCAATTTAAGGAACGAGTCAGCTGACTTAAAGATATCAGATTATAGAGACAATTAAGAATGTATAAAACTGAATTTAAATTTAAAGAAGAAACAGAGACTTGACCATCTCCTTGAGATGAAAATCTTGGAATCATTGGCTAAGATAACCAAATGAGAAAACTTGGGTGGAGAAATAGATGAAAATAAGGAGTTATTACCATAAATATGATCAGAAGCACCTAAATCAACTATCCAAGGACTTTGACCTTCCACAGATTGAGAAATACAAGTTGTTGAGACACTTGGCATTGAGGATGAAACTTGGTAGTTGGACTTCAATCTCAAGTATTCTTGATACATTTTGTCAGAAAACGGTGGTGTAAATTGTCTTGATCTAACTCCATGTGCTGTCTTATCAAGAAAACCATGCAAGGTTGTGTATGACCTATTCTCTTGCAATATGTACATTGAGGATGTCCACCTCTACCACCACGTTTTTCTTCGTGTCAACGACCTCCTCTTCCATGAGTGGTCACCATTGCAGAGGTTTCAACAGTACCTTCATTTCTCACCATAGTGGGAATACATAGAAGTTTGATGACTAGGCTATCCATGGAAGGGATTTCATGACCAGTTAAAATTTGATCTTGAACATAATCAAAATCTGAATGCAAAGTTCACATAATCAAAACCATATATAGTCTATCCAACTTTTGTTTTATTCCCTCCAAGGAATCAACTTCAAGAAATATTTTTAATTCTTCTACGGCAGCTTGAACTTGAGCCACATGTGAAATCATGTCATGATTAGTCTGCTTGAGAGACGTCAATTTGTTGGCTAAATCATACAATATAATTGGCAAACATATTTTGAGTTTTCTTCCAAAAAGCACAAGTTTGGAAGGTTCTAAGTGTCCCTAGAATTATGGGTTCAACTGATTGCCATAGCACTACACACAGCTGGAAGTCAAGTTGTTGCCATTGAGTCCTTACTTCACTTGATATCTCAGTGGCTTCTTTCTCTAGATGATAATGATACCCTTAACCAAGGAACCATAGTTCCACAGAGGCTGACCATGAAAGATAATTTTTGTTGAGTTTTTCTGTGGTAATGGTGAGAGTTTCAAAGATGGAGAGAATCGGTCCTGAGACACCAAAACTTGTTGAACCAGTGGTTGCCATACACACAAAGCTCAAAGAATGTAGGGAGAAACTTGAAAACATGGCCAAACATGTGAGTAAATAAGAGGACAAGAAACCACCTACCAAATGCATAAAAAAAGAAGCCAAACAGGTCTTGAACAGGTTGAGGAAGCTTGGACAAGTATGGCAGTGGTATTAGGGAGGTGTTCTAATGCTGTTTGGCCAAAGCGTGGAGTGCACGCGCTTGACTGAGTGTAGGAAAGAGAGCGTGTCTGGCAGCGGTTCAGCCAAATGCTGCTTCGGGTGGGTCGAACTTGATGAGGCGATTCTACCCCTGAACTCAGCTTTAAAAATGGTCACCAACGGACGATGGCAGTCGCCGGTGGACTACAAAGCAGAATCGTAACTGCTTTGATACCAAGTTAAACAACTTTTTTTTTATATTGGCTTGAGTGAAAAAACACTCAGCTTCATGCTTGTGTATATATATATATATATTCAAAATAGCTATTACATTAGGCAGCAGTGGCTCAGACTGTAGTCTGGCACACTGTCAAATACAGTGAAGATGCAGAAAGGTGGACTGAAGGAACAGGTTACCAGTCTGTACACATGTTAACATAAAACAAAAAAAACAAAAAAGAAATACATAAAGCACTTCCAGCATTTAACAAACTATACATAAAAGGTCCAGATTGCTTTCAATTTTAATCTTAGTCATCCATTTGAATTATATGGTTAAAATTTGCTCCTTTCACCCTTTCATTACTCACTTGATACGCTTCTTATACATACATACATTCGTACATACGTAAATACGTACATTTTGTGTGTGAAGAAACAAAGTTCACAGCTTTCTATCTTAATCTTTTGTACATTAAAATATTATTTACTTTATTCACAAGTTTGTTGAATAAACTAAACATAGGGTTATAAATGTAAGCATTAAATTAAATATTTTATACATATAATAATACGCAATTTTCTCCAACCTTAAGCTACCTCCACCACTTTTTCTCTCACCCTATTCTCTCTCTTTCCACCCCAATACTTCTAAGTACAAACATGTGCTCACATCTAGTACAAGATGATGGCAAGTTGGCAACTTAAACCATAGAAACTATTCGTGTTTGCACTTGTTGAGGAATTTAATAAAATCCATGGTTGTAAATTTCAAATCCTACTTACCAACTGAAATATAAGAGTAGAAAGTCTATTAGAATATCAAATAGTCAGAAAATATCAAGCAAAATACCTTAGAAATATTTGGTGGCTAAATGCATTCAAGATCTAGTAATATTAATTGTTTTGTGATTCCCTAACATTACTTTGATTTCAAAAGGCAAGAGAAATCACTTTTCAAAGCAGTAACTAAAATATAAAAATTTGAAAGCGTAACATCTTATAAAACAAAGATCTTACAAATATCAGATGACTGCATGCATTTAAGATCTATAATGTTAATTGATTTGTGATCCCTGAACATCAGTTTGATTCTAGAAAACAGGAAAAAGATAACCATTCTTAAAGCAGCAAGGAGAAGAACATACAAATTTGAGAGCTCAAAATCTTTGATTTTGAAATAGGTCCAAATTGGGATGGGAACAATAGAAGTTAACATATATAGAAACTCGTACAGAATATGTTGATATAAACATTCAATTTGATTTCCATGAGAGTAAATATGCACATACATCAGCAAATTTTTCAATGATTCCATCTAAAGTTAAACCTAAGCACAAAATAAACTCAATTGGAAAAGTAGACTATCAGGGATGAATTTGAAAATTCATGAAAATTTCAGGAACCCAAAATGAACAAACCTAGTGCAATCTGCAAAAAGTTGGGTGTCAGAATTGAACAATTTTTAATGTAACATTGTTAATACTTCAGAGATAAAATATGGTGCTAGGAGCATTTCATGCAATAAGAGATAGTTTTCTAATTCTCTCTCTTTCTATGTTCCAAACTTTGTTTAACAGGCTGAAAGTGTAGCAGATAACTGTACTATCATTATCAAAAAGAACTTCCTATTTCTATGGAAAAGGGGGCCAAGAAGAAAACAAGCATTCATTTCACCTGAGAATGTAGGATAGGACACCCATTTGGCGAACATTGCGTTCATTTCTTTCAATTTGATGGCAAGCTTCATCGACAAACTGCGAAAAGATTTCCAATTAAATGAATTAGGTTAGCAAGTCAATTTTCCAAATGCATTGGCAAAATAGTCTTCTTCATGGTGCTAGTCACCTACACGGTTGAACTGCATAGATATCCGAGACTCCAGGTCACGAAGCAAATCACGTACAAATCCTGCTGCATCAGCTTTCTGACCAGAGAGATAGCGTTCTGTTATTCCGTGCATTGATATACAGCGTAAAGGGTCAATCTTGTACGCCCAATCCACAACAGCATAAAAGTCCTCCTGAAATCATATAAATCATTTTTGCAACTGTAAACGCTGAATTTTTAAATATGCTAAATCACTGCCAACAACTCAAAATAAAACCTGACCTATTATAAGGAACAGTATGGTGTTCAGTCTTGGTCCGTAAAATCAAATAGATTATATCTTATATAAACAAATCCAATAATGTTGGCCTTATCAAGGCCTAGATTTCATTTTAAATGTTTTCTTGTATACCAAAGTTAGTGCATTCTAGTACCTAGATACTGTTATGAACCTCTCCTTGGTCTACATTTTCTGCTTATGTGCAGACATCTTATCAGTTGAGAACTCTTTACTTCTATAAACCTGTCAAGTAAGCAGAAGTACACAAATATATGAAGTTCACACTGCTGCTAAGGGGAAAGGTTGAGAGAGTTAAGGCACATTAGGCTTTAACAATTTATTTTCAACTTACCCTGGATTCGGTTTCTTGTGGAACACAATAGTTGTGTTAGAGAGAGAATGACAAAAGAATAAACACAGATCCCCTTTTACCATTATGGTTTATATTCTTAGCCACTTGGTATCTAGAGCTGATGGACAGGTCAAGGGGTTGATGGTTGGTCTGGAACTGGTTTTACCCCCGAAATTGCTGATGACACTGTCTTATTGGAACCAGAGGTTGATTCCTTGCCAATGTTCCATCTATCATAAGATTCTGAGGTCATTTCAGGACTAATGTGAACAATCAGATGTTAACTGCTTTCACTACTTCGCCTGGATGTCAATCTCTTCAATAGCCTTCCATTTATCTATGCACCCTCTGGGAGGCAATCTGTGTGCCTTATCCTTCTGGGATCCAGTGGTATGTAAAATTTCCAAGCATTAAGATGGTTGTAGGGTGGGTGCACTTTCTTTTGGGAGGTCAGGTTACTCTTACACAGTCTTGTTATCTAGCATCCTTTTATACTTTCTCTCCATGTTTTGCATTCTGGTGACGGTTGATCCGAACTTAGAGAATTATGCAGGATTTCCTTTGGTTGAGTGGGAGAAATCAAGTAGAGACCATTTCTGCGTTGGAAGGTTTGTTTTAGACCTAAGAGGAGAGGGGGGTGTCTTGGTAATTTGGTGTCCAACAATGTGGCATTGGCAGCTAAGTGGCTCAGGCAGTTCAGTTTCCTTCACAGTTTCTTCTTTATGGCATAAAGTTAGTTGAGGCAGGTCTGATTTACAGTAGAATAAGTGGGACACCAAGTGCGCAAGGCGAGCTACTTATGTTAGTTCTTCAAAGTTTTATTTGACAGGGTTTATTCACCTTTCCCTCACTTTGGGTGATAATTTCAAATCAAATTATGAAATGATACTTGGGTTGTATCTATTAAAAATGGACCAAATCTAAGTCAACCCCAAAAGCTAACTCAAGGCAGGCAGATTGTTCAAGTCTTCTAAGAACTGCTTTGGCCAAATTCCTAGCTGACTTGAGACTTACAACAGGCGCATCTCTTACACCCAGAACTAGACATCTACAAATAGCTTAAGATATAAGGACAAGATAGGTTCTAATGCCATAATAGAAATGGACTGCACCTAACTGAATCTCACAAGCTAGTTTAATGATGGGGCCGTGGAGGATCATCAAGTCTTGCAAAGAGTACTTTAGCCATATTACTAGTTGACATGATGTGGAACATCTTAACACGATGAATTGTTTTCCCTTTTTAAAAGATTTTCCAAGGCTCTTTCACCTCTGGAAATTCCCCATAATGTCTGTTTTACAGTTTAATTTTCATTTCTTCAGAAACTTGCATTGATTCTGTTAATTTTCGATGTTCTTTCAAATGATAATTGATAAAAGAATTTGGTCTTTTGATTCAGGGTGTTTTCCATTTGTTTCAAATCTCCTAATAAGGTCAAATCTTTAGTCTAGACAGCTGCCCTTAACAGGGATCAACATTAATGACATGTTACAAAAGAACGTACCTTCCACTACTTTGTCTCCTAAAATGTGGGTAATTTGAGGATCTAATTTGGAAACTGGGACTCATCTTTTTTCTGCATTGTTCTGCAGCAAATTTTATTTGGAATAAGCTTTTTGCAATTTCCAGAGAGAATCGAGTTTACCTAAGGATCTGCATCTGTTTCATATAAAATTTAGAGATTTAGGCTTCCATGAAGAAATTAAGATTTTGTGGCAGTGCTCTGTCTTTGCTGTTCAGTGGTGTCTTTGGATGGAAAGGAATGCTGAATTTTTCAAAGGAACTTCTTCTCTAGCCAACACTTGGAACACGGTTATTTTTTAAGTTTGTCTGTGGTGTTCTACTCATGGATTTTATATTCAGGGAGATTGGTATGCCTTGCTACATGACTCAATCTATTAGTTTCTGAATGTTTTCTTCTGTAAGTATCATGTTAGGAAGCCTTATCCTCAACTTTCGTACTCTTCATTTCTTCCTTAAAAAAATTTCTTTTTCTATCACAAAAATCCCAATAAGCCTAAATCTTATTGAGTCTGTTGCCAATATGCTTATGATTGAGAAGGATCCATATCTCTCATCTCACAAATATCAGAAGAACAGAAGTATATTCAAAGTGAAAACGAGTATTGTTGTGCATACTTGTATTCCATCAAGTAAATCCTTAAGTGATTTATTCAAAGCTTCCAGCTCCACAGAATTTTTACCTACAAAATAAAAGAAATGGTAAAAATCCCTGAAAAAATCATAGAAAGGGAACTGAACTATAATAGATTAAATATAAACTTGAAAGTACTGATAGGCTATTTGCTGAAAGTCACATATGAGTACCAGATTTGCTGTCATTCTCATCAATGTCCATAATTCCCAAATCATCATCATCATCATATCCAGTTTTGTTACCATTAACAACACCTCCAGGAGGAACAAGTGTAGGAACTTCAAAGCACATGAAGTGTGCAAAAAAAGAACTCTGCAATGTATGCCATGAAGAATTATACATTTGAAATATTAAAGACAAACTTGTGTTGGAAATGAATAAATATCAAATGATCACCTCATCAACCAGAAGCGGGATAAAAATTGTAAGCATCTTTGAATACGCATCAGAGACTGTGGAAGTATCAGTAGCGTTTACATTCTGACCAGAACCTGTGGAACCTTCAAGCCAAACAGTTGGATTTCTAGATGCTTTAGTACTAGCACGTAGTTCATTTGCAAACTCACGGGCCTGTAAAAGGATGTGTGAAAACTTCAGACTCCATTAATGTGCATAATGTAGCATAACAGTAGGGGTCAAATATGTTTTGGGTCCCTCAATTTATGGTTAAAATTTATTTTAGTCCCTATACTTTAAAAATGGGGATTTAGATCCTCATATTTTTTATAATTAGTAAATTTCGTCCCTCACCCTACTACAGTAAGTTCTACAAAGAGGGACGGAATTCACCAATAATAGTATAGGGACTAAAACCAATTTTGACCAGAAATGGAGACCTAATACACATTTTACCCAAAAACAGTAAATATAACACATCTTCAGGTCAAACACCAAATTGCAATCAAAACTCAATGATCTCCAGTTAAGGAAGACCAAAATACTCATCATACAGTAGATGGTGCAGAACTAATGGTGGAGGATCTGCTATTCGAATGTTCACAAAATTAATCCAGGTTGTAAAAGTACATCCCCTCTTCAACTAGTTAAACAATCATAGATGTAAAAAAATTGTTCGCTGTTGAAACCTTTTCTAAAAAATAGTTGTTGAGAAAATTGTTGAAATTATAGGGTTTTAGGTATATAGGAAGGAAAAGGAGATAAGAGAGCATGAATATATCAAGATTGGTATTGACTTGATATGATATGATGTCTTGCAACATGATGAAAAAACATAAAGCACCCACCCTCATTTATACTAATACTAGATTATAACCCTAATTAAACAAGGAAATAAATCATGAGATAATAAGGAAATACAGAAACCAAGGAAATAAGGAAACTAATCCTAAGAGATAATCCAACATACTCCAAAATATTCTAATATAATACAGATATTAGGAGATATTTTTCATATATTCTAATAAAAATATTTCACAATTTTCATTGTAATGTATTAGAAGATTATTTTCTAACAGAAACAAAAAAAATTGTAAAAAGTTCCTTTTGCTCACTCCCGGTTATGTCAACCATAGAGCAAACAGTCCAGGTAACCCAGCTCCTTCAAATACTAACAAGGTAAGAACGGAATCCTGAAGTTTAACACGGCCTGGGTTGAAGCAGGCTTGCATGCTGAGTCTGAGAGGGTAAAAAAGTTACATGCACACAGAGGCTTAAGGACAAAGCTAAGCACTCTACCTGAAACACAATTACATAATTCATTTACCATTATGCTTGATTCCAGAAATAGCCCACCTCAACTTATGTCTGATTAGACAAATCTAAAAAATAACTGGGCTACAACATTAAACATGCCAGCTGGCACGAATTTGGCAACTTAATATGGAATTAGTTACACTTCCATGTTCTATCACTTAGAAGATAGTCAATGAGGAAAAAGATTTGAAAATAAGGAATATATTCTCTCTAGGAATATTATAATTCTCCCTGCCAATAATTGATTTTCTTTTTTCAACTTCTTTGTTATATCTTGATTAGGTAAGTAATCACATAAAGTAAAAGTTTTTTCACATGTATAATGGTTATTTCTCAGTTCATACAAAGATGAAGGCGTGCATCATAATAAGAAAACCAGACAATTAAGAAACAAATAAAACCAACATGATGTGCAACAGACCTCCCTGCGAAGAAGCAAGTTTAGAGAACTGCAATAAGCTTTTCTCAGTGGACCCAAGCAATTCTTGTCGAGACTCTGGTGCCCAGGAAGATAAATTAAGTAGAAAAACAAAGAAAATCACTAACAAATATATGTATCCAAAACAAAATGCATACAGGCATAGTAAGGACTGTTTGATTTGAGAAAACATTTTCTATTTTTACTTTTAAGCACAAAAATGCCACAATATTTTCATTTGTTTTCTATTTTCAAATATTTGTACAAGAAATAGGGAGGTCAACTTTTCTCAAAGCTTTGAAAATAGGAAACAAAGTGAAAACAAGATGACATTTTTGTACTTAGTAACTAAGAAATGAAAACAGAAAACATATTCTCAAAGTAAATAGGGCCTAAGTCCCAAATTTTAACCTTCAAATGTTGCAGAAGACGTGCATATGTCCTGCACTTGTACCGTAGGTCAGCATGATCAGGCCTCTTTAACTGTCCCCGCTGTTCATAGCAAAAAGACAAAGTGATATCAATAAATTCAATTGAAATTCAAAAGACTTCAAAAGTGACAATTGTATAACAAATTTACAGAAACTACCTGAGAAAAGTAACTTTTATCACTTATCATGAAGTCCACCAAACTAGCAAAATAATTTCTCAAGAATTCAGAGGCTCTCCTGACAAAAGTAGATTTTAACTTTTCAAGTTCTGCACGCTTCTCTTTAACCTGTAAGGGGTAGGAGGAACCACCATCAAAACAGATGTTTTAGGTCCAACACATACTTGCCATATCAACCAAATCCAGAGTACTCTCACTTGGCTTTGGGATCCCAAATTCATAGTGCTCGCAATTCTCTCTAACCAATCAAAATGGTAGAAACTAATGAATGAAAAGTCATACCTATCACCTTAAAAAGATTTCCATTAATACTTTTCTAACAAATACAACAAGCACTCTATGTCTCATCGATAATTTTGTTTCCTAAATGGCTAAATCATGATTGACTTATTTTACCAGATGATTTTAAGAGAAAAGCAAAGGGAACATACAGCTCTCATGTTTGCATAACTAGGGTCTAGATTAGGCACTTCAAGACCCCGCAAGGCACTGGTCAACCATTCACATGCTTCTACATTTTGAAGCATTCGAGCTTCATCAAATGAACCTCCTGTCAAACTTGCAGCATACTACACCAAACAAAACATCAGTAAAATAAATACAAGCAAGGGAGTTCATCTGGCTTAAATTAGGATACAAAGCATACCTCGGAAGGGACACGCAATAGCTCAAGAAGCTTATCAAGCTCTTCAATGAGAGATTTGTTATTTACTGATTGCATTTCCAGGTTGTTATTGCGGGTTTCTATCTGGACATAAGAAAAGTTATTAAGACAATAAAGTACGAGGCCAGTGCTTTTCAAGGACTCCAACATATCACCGAGAAAAGCAAACAAAATTGAAATCTCATAAAGCAGAAAGCAACTTCCACAGCACCACAAAAATGGTCACTTCGTAGAAATAATTGTGACCATAATCCAACTTTTCAAAGGTGAAATCCAATTTAGATTAATATCATTTTAAACTCAATGAAGATACTTGGCATGAACCAACTATCCCAGAAGCTTAAACCACATGACAAATTCACTCAAGAAAGAGAGGAAGGGAGAGGGGGAGAGAACTTGAAGTTTAGTAGTACAAAAGCTCCTCCGAGGCCATGGGACAAACACAAGAGATTCCATATATACACTTCTATGTCCATTGACAGATCAAGAGGTAGCATAATATCCTTAAAGCACAAGAATTTTACTCTTTCAGAACCTTAATAAATAACATAATTGCATTTTACAAAAAAAATTCCCTTCTTAGTCCAGCCAAATCCTTTGAAGCGAACCCAAAAAGTAATATATCAAACTGCTCCAAATTAAGACCCAAGATTCACCAAAGCTTCTAATTATTCTGTTTCTGATTAAACTGGAAATTGTGTATGTAAAAATATTCGGGCAACTGTTTCCAAGCTAACACAAATATCAGGATATAGATGTTTTATTTTCTTATCTTGGTTTACCTTTTACATACCTACGTTATTTGCCATTGTTCTGAATAATGAATGACTTTGGGAAATGAATTTTAAAATACAAATAAATGTGAGCTATTATATTAACAGAGAAAACAAAAAACAGTAACACAAAAATCATGGACAACTTTACTTCATGACCGGAGGAAAAGAGAATTGAGGTTGCATCACATAAACTAAATACAATGACATTAATACATAAATTGCCTAAACAAAGGAACTAAGAAAACTAAACAAATGAACCACGTTTCCAGCAAACACAGCCATTACAACCACAAAGTAAATTGCATCTAGGAAATTATATTCCTAAATTGAAGGGTATAGGTCCTTACTGATGCAATATCCTCCCTCATGTGCCGGAGTTTTACATTGAATATGCTTAACCATTCATCCATATCTTCCACACAACTGGTTGCTGCATCAAGCCCTTGCAACACCTGCAAAGCACAAAGTAGTATGAGCCACTCTATGAAAACAAAATAATTTATTATAAATAACTAAAAAGAAAAATGGAGATTTGTGAAATTGATTTGCATTATAATAGCAACTCTATTACTCTAATGGATGAAATGACAATAATGAGATACTGATACAACTTAAAGTATCAGCACAATTTATAGTTTCAAGAAGACATAAAATTAAGAAATTGATTAATTTCATAAAAAAATAAAGAATACAAGATGTTTAAATAATCAAATCATAGCTTATACAACACAAAATCCTAGTTCAGTCTTTCGTTTAAAACATACAAAGGTAGAAAATTAAGCAGCCATAAAACATCTGAACCAAGGGGCCTGTATACAAGAACATACAGCAAACAAGAAGGCAATAGCCAACAAAGAAAGATCTTAGAATTTGGGAACAATGCCAAACTCAACCTCACAAAACCAAATTGTTAAGTGAGAATTGAATAAGCTTTATAAACTCTATTTAAGCCACATCCCAAGTGAATTTGGGACTAAACACATCCGCTCTAGGTTACAATTCAGGCAAACCAAAGAGGGCCCCAATTAAGGCAGGCCATGGATGATTGCAACTAAGGCTTCCAACACACCCCCTCACACCTAAGACTATGGGCCTGAAAGCATGGCCATGCAAGTGACCCAACAATGGATCTAGAGGAAGCATTGATAACATCTTAAAATTTGATTTCAAGGCCTAACTCAATCCCATAAAACCAATTTGTAAAGCGACGGTTGCACGAGCTTTATAAACTCTATTTAAGTCATATCTCTAGTTGATGTGAGACTAAACACACCTCAAGGTTGCAATTAAGGCAACCCAAAGAGGCTGCAGTTAAGGTGGACCAGGGGTAACCAAAACTTCCAACAAAAGGTCATCAACTCAGAGAATGGTAATACCTCATCCATCAAAGGTTCACTTTCTAAAAGAGCATGCACATTTGCTGCTTCCAGAGCCTGGAGCTCCCTCTTCAATCTTTCAGAAAATTCCTCTGCTTCACCAATACCCATGACATAGCTGCACAATTAAAAAAAATCAACCTTATTTATTTGATCAAATTGACACTGAAATACGTTATAACACATGATATAGGAAAACTGAATTATATACATATCTAACCAGCATAATTGTTTCATTTGAACTTAGACAAATATGTTACAAAGTTATAATCGTTATGTACAACACTTTCTGATTGTTTATGAATTCAATGTATCAAGGTGAATCATAAAATGTGGCCAGCAATTTTTTAAGGGAAAACAAAGAGACTCCATGTAACCCTAGGGTTTAAAGAACTCAATTCCGCAATTTACCAAAACAGAGGCAATGACTTCAAGAACATTCTTACACATCATAAATATCTAACATCAATACCATTTAATACAAGGAAGAATTGCACCTACGTTCCCAAAAGAGCCTCCATGTCCTCTTCCTCTGCCTGTGAGACAAGTTCCTTTTCAACATTGACTTTCAATTGTGTCTCAGTCACAATAGATGCAACAGGACCACCATCTCGCACTTTATTCTGAGCAGAAACTGGGGGAGTATTTTCCTATTTCACAGTTTGTTAAAGTAAATAAATAGAGAAGACAACTTATATACAATAATTAACTTCATTTCATCACTGTAGTAAAAAATTCGGACAGAGAAATAATCCAACTTGGACAGTCCAACACTATTTGGATGCAAAGTAAGAAGGGAAAAGGGATAGAAAAGGAAAAGGAAAATTTGACTTTAATCCTTGTCCGGAAGATTTTTAAGCAGAGGAAGTAGTGAGATATATTCCTTGTATACCCCTTCAGCATGCCTTGTCCCCCTCAAATTGGCAAGCAAACAGGGAAAAATATTTTGTTTCAAATTAAATAAGGAGAATTAACTCTCATCCTATCTGCTTAACTTTGAAGGGAAAGGGAATTCCCCTCCTTTCTTACTTCAACATGAAGGGGTTTCACTCCCTAACCTTCCCGTCCCTCCCTCTACTCAACTTCTAAACATAGACTTTAACATCCGCAGCCTGAAGTCTCAGATGAGATAAGTCCTACTCCTATATTCCATGCAGAGTAACAAATACCAATTAATTATTTATTCAGCAGGAAAACTAGGAAATATTCATTAGAACAGAATGATGGCTACTTGATTGTAAAGAAACACTAAAATTAAGAGACTATCATATGCACCTTAGCCCAAAGAGCCATCTCCACAACATCTATACCAACAACCTTAGGAAGGCGACCCAAAACATCTTTGCAGATGTTCAAGATGCAAAGAAGGAGGCGGTTCCTACAAGAAAAATGATGGAATGAGAAAATTTTCATCCGCTCACATAGAACTCAACCATTAATTAACTGTCCATGTATAATTAACATTTCTCTCAACAACAATATAACCTGTCATCAATGTTGCGCATTGTCCATTGAGGAGGAGCCACACTCTGGCTTCTAAGGTTATCAAATCCCTGAAGGATACACATGCATCAGCCCAGCAAGCAAATGACTGAAAAGACATAAAAAAAAATCTCCAAAACAGAGAATGGCTTGTTGCTTGGCATATTTATTTTGTGCCAGAAACTGGGAACAGTCTAGAACTAGAACCATAAAGATCTCTTCCATTGTGGAACTTTACCAGAGTAAATGTACATCCACTGGGATCATTTGCTACAACTTCCACTTTTGACAGATGCTTTAGTTTGTATAGTTTTGCAGGCTGCAAGCACAACAGTTTTACAAAGCTGGAAATACTAAACAGGAGGGCAAACAAATGCCACGCAAAAACACAAACAAACAACACGTGGCAAGAATCAACGGCTAAAGAGGAATCTCTAGCTATGCATTTAATATGAAAGGGGACTGGGGGATGATGAGGAAAAATTAATGCATGGTCCGGGATCACCAGCCGAGCTTTATAGTTTACGAGATAGAGCTAATAAATCCCAATTATGTATCGTGTGGAGATTGACTGGACTATGTGATCCGACCATATAATAATTTCTCAATCATGAGCTGAAACCCAAATATATCCCAAGAAAAAGAAGAAAAAACAAATTACTTCAAGAACTCCTCCCGTAGAATACTTCAAAACGCGAAGAAAAGCCGTTGTCCTCTGACCCTTCGATTTCGCTGCAGGAAACACCACGTCGTCACCAACAACTACACAAATGTAGAGTTCAACAAACAATTAAAACAGCAACACAAGCTGAAGAAACCACACACAAACACTTCCGCCTTAAGATCAGTTGAAGATAGATCCAACTAGCTACATATTACAAAAAGCACACGATACGAAGGAAGCATTACTGCATAAAGCATAGCTAATCTGAACACGAAATTCTTACAGAAGCTTCAAAGTGTAGTTATATAAAACCAATGTTCACATCAGAGTGGTTAATTTAATTTCTTAAAAGCTAAAACATGGATGGAATATCGTGCAAGCAAAATCGAAATAGCGAGTATATGTAACAGTTGAATTGTGAATTGGAGATAGAGATTTAGGAAGAGGTAGGTAACTGGAGAGAGCGAGAACCCTAGGCTTGGCCATTTGGCGACCGAGCTTGGAAGACTTTCCTAAGATGCCGTGACTCTTGGCGACGCGTAGCGCCATCACGATCTTCTGCTTCGGGTCCTCAATTGCAGCGTCGCAAGCTCGCCGGAGCTCGCCGTCGTCGGCGCTCGATTTCGCCATTTCTCGTTCGTCGCCGATCTCGAAGCTCCTCTCGCAACAGAAAGAGAGAGAAGAAGCAGAGTGAAAATGTTCGTAGCAGTCGCAGTTAAAAAATGAAAAAGAAAAGAAACTTTTCTTTGTTCTGGCCTTGTTGGAGTTTTATTTAGTCTTGTCCGCGTCCTTCACATGCTTACTTTTCTTTTACTGACGGTAAAACCTGAATTACCTGCAGTCAATTTTGACGCAGTTCACCCTTCAGCGTGCAGTCATAATCCAAAGGCTGAAATTCTTTCTTTTTTTTATTTTATGAATTTTTTTTAACATGTTAAGTTTTCATTCTCTCTCTCCAACTGCGGGTAATACGATGTTTACTTGCTTTTACTGTTTTGCAGTTTTACTAGGAGCGACTTTTCCTTTGGTTCTTGTCTGAGTGGACTCCATGGACTCAAAAAATCTCAATTGGAATTTTAAGGTTTTTAATTTTTATTATTATAATTTAATCGTTTTACTCCTTTTAAAAAATTGTGTGATATACCATAAATAATTTTTATTTCCTTTTCGGGTAAAATTAATTTTTTAATGATATATTTTATTATTTAAAATAATATATATTAATGACAAAAATTTTCCTCTAAAAACTTTAAGATCATTTTTATAATTTCAATATATTAAAATAGTTATAAAATTTTAAAATAAAACTAAATAAAAATTAATAAATATATTTTGATTTGATTTAATAATAAAAAAAAATAATGAATGATTTAAATAACTTGAGAGATATTTTCAATCATGTTATAATATAAAGATATATTTCAAAAATTCTAAATTCTAAAGTATAAAATTCAATTATTCAAATCTTAATTATTTTTTATTTTTTCAAAAATTATTTTTTATTTAAAATTTAATTTAATTATAAATATTTGAAATAATAAAATCATACCTCCTTTTAAATAAGGTCTTCAATTTAAACATGAATTTAATGAAAAATTAAACGTATTTTGTATGAATAATTATGTGGAAAGATAAAAATAGAAGGATTTTGAGGAAAAATTTGTGCATAAAAGATATCATTGAGAATAAAAATATCACGTCTTGAAAGTGGTTAAAAGGGATAAGGAAGGACTTTTGTATGTTCTTTGAAAGTGCGAATGTTTGATCCTTCTGGATGTTTAGGAACACTTTTATAAATAATATATAAAGTGTTAGTCATGATATGATAGGTTTTAGTATGATGATTTTGGTAGAGGTGCAAGAAATGATTTTGTAATTGGAGAACATATATTTTTTTTATGTGATTTAGTATTTATATTGTTCCTATGATGATGGACGTTGTAATTTTTTGGTTGGTGTTTGACACCAACATGGAGTACACAGGTCTCTCGTTATGTAAGGTGATTAGGCTTTTGTATTTTTGTTTGGTTGATTTAGTTGTTTTTTTTTTATTTTGAAAAAGGCTTTTTTTTACTAATATATCATTTTTTTTTTATTTTAGTCTCATGTGTATCTATTTAATAGGAGATATTATTATATTAAATAGATAATCTATAATAAAAAATAATAATAGAATAAAATTAAATATATTAAAATTAAAATTAAAATTAACATATGTTAATATATAGAAAATTAACACTGGTGAGTTATATAAAATATTAAATTTCTTTGCTTGAATATTTCTTGTAAATATATAACATATATAATATATTTTCTTTGAAAGTTCAATTTCTTTGAATAATTTTTATGAATCTATACCTTGTGTATATATATTAAAATTGATTAATATTTAATGTAATATAATATACTAGTATATTAAATATAAATATATTAATTATATAAGAAGATTAAAATTTATTCTTTAAATAAAATTTTGACAATATATATTGAATTTAAATAATTAAAATTTTTGTAAATTGATGAATAAATTTTGTCAGTATATATCAAATTTAAATAATTAATGTACAAATATTGATCTAAAATAAATAATACATTTAATTTTAATAACTTTTAAATTTTTAATGCCGAATATTTATTAAGAAAAAATATCTTTTAATTCAAATTATTTTCCTAATTTTAACATTATTATTAATTTTAAATTATTGAGATAAAATATTAATATAAAATAATTAATCTTTCAAAATAAATTTAACTAATTATTTAATTCTTTAACCAATATAATTATGCTATTCATAATAATAATAATAATAAAATCAATCGTTTACCTAAACAATCCTTGCAATTTAATCTATACTAATTTTTTTAATTTTATAATTTAAAATTATTACAACACATTATTACTTTTATTAACATAATTTAATATATTAGTTATAATTTTAATAAATTAATGTGCAACTTTTAAAATTAAAAAAATCATAAATATTTTTAAAAGTCATATAATTTTCAATTGTTATGTAGTTTTATACAATAACATATTAAAAACCGTGCACAACTCAAAGAAATTTAATAACTATTTAATTATTATGTTAATTTTTAAAATTATGATATTTCTTAATCTAGTACATGTCTATGTCTACATACATATGATATTTTGAATTTCATATTTTAGTGGAAAGATGAAGTGAATAGATTTAGAGTTCCTTGAAAAACATGATACGAAATTGTTATAAAAATTAAAGAAACATTTTGTGGTGAAGCCACGTTTATTTTAATTTATAAAATATGGTGACTGACTAATTAATAGTGATCCACTATCATATTATTACCAACTAGAAAATATATTGCTATTTAAAAATGTTGAGTACAATCTAATTGCTATTTAAAAAGCATAAGCCAAAAAGAAGAAAAATAATGAGCTTAGTAACATACAAAGAAATTAAAGGTCTGATACATCAATGTCGCTGATGTTTGTTCGTTGGGGATGCGAATTTGCACTTCATACAATCTAATCATTGAGTGTGAGATTACTCATGCTGTTATGACTATACATTATTTGTTAATTAGAAGAACAAAAGAGAAAAAAGAAAACAACTAGCATACCTTTGTATTCATAATTCTATTTAATAATTATACCTAAAATCATAAGCCAACAAAAGTTAAACGATAGCTACTTTAAGTTTATTATATCTAATAAACACGTGAAAATTGTAAAAGATAATACATGTATATTTAATATAAAAAAACACAAACACACAAAAAATCTAATTTTCCAAACACACTATATTGTCAAAATAACATATTAAGAAGTCATACAAAAATAAAGTTAGACTATAATGAACACGTGAAGATAATATTAAAGGTAATGCATGTACAATTCTAAAAAAAAAACACAAACACAGAATAATTTTATCTCACCCAACATCCTACACTGTAAAAACAACAAATTTTTAAGCTACAAAAAAAGAAAATAAGATCATAATAAACACATGAAAATTGTATCAAGGATAATATATACACAATTCATAAAAAAAAACACAAACACACAAAAATTCTAACTCTCCAAACACATTACAGAATAACAAATCAAGAAGTCACACAAAAAAAAGTCAAATCAAAATGAACATGTCAAGAAAGTATCAAGGATAATACATGTATCATTCCTAAAAAGAAACATAAACACACAACAACTATGACTCTCCAAGCACCATACACTATCAAAATAATACATCTAAAAGGCACAGAAAAGGAAATCCAAACCATAAGAAACACGTGAAAATAATATCAAGGATAATACATGTACAATTTCCAATAAGAAACACAAATACACAACAACTCTGACTCTTCGAGCATCCTATACTATAAAAATAACAAACATAGAAGCCACAAGAAAGGAAAGTTAGACCAAAATAAACATGTAAAGACAGTATCAAGGGTAATACATGTACAATACAAAAAAAAAAACATAAACACACAATAGCACTAGCTCGCCCAACACCCTACACTGTGAAAATAACAAATCCAAAAGTCATAGAAAAAGAAAGTAAGACCTAATAAACATGTGAAAATTGTATCAAGGGTAATACAAAACAATTCATAAAAACAAAGATAAACACACAAAACTCTAGCTCTCTAAACACATTACACTATCAAAATAACAAATCAAGAAGTCATACAAAAGGAAAGTCAGGTCATAATGAACACGTGAAGAAAGTATCAAGGGTAATATATGTACCATTAAAAAAAGAAACATAAACACACAACAATTATGTCTCTGCAAGCACCATACACTGTCAAAATAATACTCCAAAAAAGAAATGCAAATACACATCAATTCTGGTTCTCCTACATTATCAAAACAACAAATGTAGAGGCCACAAGAAAGGAAAGTCAGACCATAATAAGCATGTGAAATGAGTATCAAGGGGTAATACATGTACAGTAAACAAAACACACTAACACACAATAATGATGGCTCAACCAATACCTTACATTTTGAAAACAAAAAAAATCTAAAAGCTACAAAAAAGGAAAGTAAAACCGTAATAAACACGTGACGATAATACCAAGGGTAATACATGTAAAGTTCACAAAAAGAAACACATACACACAAAAACTATGGCTCTCCAAACATCCTATATTGTTAAAATAACAAATTAAGAAGTCACCGAAAAAGAAGGTCAGACCATAATGAACACGTGAAAAGAGTATTAAGGGTAATACATGTACAATTCTCAAAAAGAACCACAACGCATAATAAGTTTGACTCGCCCAACACCCTACATTGTGAAAATAACAAATCCAAAAGTCATAGAAAAAGAAAGTAAAACCATAATAAACACGTGAAAATTGTATCAAGGGTAATACAAATACAATTCATAAAAACAAAGACAACACACAAAACTCTAGCTCTCCAAACACACTACACTATTAAGATAACAAATCAAAAAGTTACACAAAAGGAAAGTCAGACCATAATGAACACATGAAGAAAGTATCAAGGGTAATACATGTACCATTCAAAAAAGAAACACAAACACACAATAATTGTGTCACTAGAAGCACCCTATACTGACAAAATAATACAAATACATGTACAAAATTCCAAAAAAGAAACACAAATACACATCAATTCTGGTTCTCCCAACACCCTACATTATCAAAACAACAAATGTCGAGGCCACAAGAAAGGAAAGTCAGACCATAATAAACATGTGAAGTGAGTATCAAGGGTAATACATGTACAATAGAAAACACATACTAACACACAATAATGATGGCTCAACCAATACCTTACATTTTGAAAACAAAAAAAATCCAAAAGCTACAAAAAAAGAAAGTAAGACCATAATAAACACGTGAAGATAGTATCAAAGGTAATACATGTAAAGTTCACAAAAAGAAACGCATACACACAAAAACTATGGCTTTCTAAACATCCTATATTGTCAAAATAACAAATCAAGAAGCCATCGAAAAAGAAGGTCAGACCATAATGAACACGCGAAGAGAGTATTAAGGGTAATACAAGTACAATTCTCAAAAAGAAATACAAATACACAACAACTCCAACTCTCCTAGCACCCTACACTATTAAAATAACAAATCAAGAAGCCATAGAAAAAAAAAGTCAAACCATAATGAACATGTTAAGAAAATATCAAGGGTAATACATGTATAATTTCCAAAAAGAAACACAAACACACAACAATTGTGGCCCTCCCAACACACTATATTATTAAAATAATAAATTAAAAAGCCACAGAAAGGGAAATTTAAACCATAATAAATACATAAGGATATTATCAAGGATAATAGATGTACAATTACCAAAAAGAAACTCAAGCACATAACAACTCTAGCTCTCCTAACAAGCCACACTGTTAGAAGAATAAATCCAAAAGCTACAGAAAAATAAAGTCAAACCATAATAAACATGTCTAAAATAATATCAAGGGTAATACATGTACAATTCAAAAATAGAAACACAAATACACATCAATTTTGACTCTCGTAGCACCCTACACTATCAAAACAACAAATATAGAAGCCAAAGGAATGGAATGTCAAACCATAATAAACACATAAAGATAATATCAAGGATAACACATGTACAATTCACAAAAATAAACACAAACACAACATTGGGTCTCTTATTACCTTACACTATGAAAATAATAAATCCATAATCCGTAGAAAAGGAAAATCAGATCATACTAAACACATCAACATAGTATCAAGGGTAACAAAACCCAAGGCTTTGACTCAAAAGGAAATAATATTCTCCCATCACAACACTTGCAACAAACTGCATAACAAATAGGATCCAATCTAGAAAATGAAAAGCAATGCATACAAGGCAATCAAAGACATTAAATTTGTTGGTAGATAGATTGCAATCCACTATTTCGTCAAAAGCCAAAATACATTTTTTAATTCAATCTTGAACAAGCAACACTAATGAAAGTAAAACTCATCTGCAATCCAGCATGCAAAAGGCAAGTATTATTACACGAATTAACAACAAACCACATGTTCTCTAGGTTTCACTATAACATCCAAGATCAAATCAACGAGTTGTATATAGAGAAATTATCCTACCAGATCAATGAAAATAGAAACAAAAGAAAAATCCAACAATTTCAAATCCAGGATAAAGATCATCAAATCATATTTATAGAAAGATATAACAATTTATTGATTTAGTCTTCAATCAGGCAACACCAATGAAAAGAAAACTCACTTAGAATCCAACATGCGAAAGCCAAATATTATTTCAAGAATTAACAGCAAATCACACGTTCGCTAGTCTTTCCTTTAGGACCTAAGACCAAATCAAGGAGTAGAGAGTCGAGAAATTATCATACTAGATAAATGAAAAATAGGAGCACAAGCCAAATCCAAAAACTTAGAATCCAAGATAGAGATCACCAAATTATATGTATAGTAAGACATGACAATTTGTAAATTAAGTATTCAATCAGGAAACGCCAATGAAAATAAAACTCACCTACAATCCAGTATTCCAAAGATAAGTATTATTTCAAGAATTAACAACAAACCACACATTCCCTAGTCTTTCCTATAAGACCTAAGACCAAATCAAGTAATTCGAGAAATTATCATACTAGATCAATGAAAAATAGAAGCAAAAGACAAATCAAAAAATTCAGAATCTAGTATAAAGATCAGCAAATCATATTTATAGAAAAGCATAACTAATTATTTATTTGATCTTCAATCAGGCAACACTGATGAAAATAAACTCACTCATCTAACATGCATAAGGCAAATATTATTTCAAGAATTAATAGCAAGCCACACGTTCGATAGAGGAAACAAAATAAAACAAATTTTTGAAATCAATGATTTTGAGCTCTTATTGATTATCATTTGGTAAAATCAAAAGAATGACTCTAAGATCCTGTCGTCTTCAATTTTGCCACACCTAAGAAAATAAAAAAATAATTTTCAAATCTACAAAATAAAAGGATCAATATCTACACTAGATATAACAAAATTGTGAAAGAAATTAAATCAGATATAAAAAAAACCTATACAAACTCGATTAATATAAAAAATAATCTTTGAAAATAAATTTAACTAATTATTTAATTTTTTACCAATCAAATTATATTCATAATAACAAAAAAAATCAATTTTTTACCTAAAAAATTTTCACAATTTTATCTATATTAATTTTTTTAATCTTATAATTTAAAATTCTTACAACACATTTATTATTTTTTTTAAAATAAATTAACTTGAATCCTTTCAAATTAAAAATGATAAATATTATAAAAAATCATATAATTTTTTATAATTATATAATTTTATACAATATTTAATATGACATATTAAAAATGTGTACGTTTAAAAAATCAAGAACTATTTTAATTTTTAAAATTATGATATTTCTTAACCTAGTACACGTGTCTGTCTATATCCACGTACATATGATATTTTTAATTTTTAATTTTAGTGGAGTGAAGAAGTTGATAGATTTAGAATTCTTTCCAAAACATGATTTAAAATTGTTACGAATTATTTCAAAAGTTAAAAAAAATATTTTGTGGTGAAATCATCTTCATTTTTATTTATAAAATATGATGAGCATTATTTGTACATTTGTGTAGATTTTTCAAAACATTTTAAATTAGATTTGACACAACTCAAGAAAATAAAAAAAATTGATTGATCATATAGACCTACATCCATGGGCACAATAACAAACAAATTTCACTAAGATAAAATGTTCAGTACAATCCACTTGCATATTACAAAGCATAAGCCAAAAAGAATAAAAATAATGACCTTAATAGCAAGCAAAGAAAATAAAAGTCAAATACATCCATGCCGCTGATGTTTGTTCCTTCTAGATGCGAATTTGCACTTCATAAAACTTGATCATTGAGTGTGAAATTATTCCTACAGTTCATGATTGAGTATACATTATTTATTAATGAAAAGAACAAAAAAGAAAAAAAAATCAACCAGCATACCTTTATATTCATAATTCAATTTAACAATTATTCCAAAAATCATTATTAGCCAACAAAAGTTAATAATAACTATTTTTTAGTTATGGCCGATAGGTCAACTACACAAAATTGTTAATAATAAAAAAAAACAACCGTACGATTTTTAATCAAAAAGAAAAAAGAAAAACATTAACATGATGTAGAATTAAAAATTTCATAATTCAATCTAACAATTATAACTAAAATCATTAGTCAAGAGAGGTTAAATAACAGGTAATTTTTTTAACAGCAAGCAATACAAGACTAACGGCTATATTTTTAGTTTTCTAAACATCATTGACATATAAAAATTTACTAAGAAATTTAGTTTTGGCCGATATTTCAACCTAAATAATTTTTAATTTTAATACATTAACAACCAATTAAAAAACCTAAATATAGTTTTTAAAAATAATAATTATAAAACACAATAACAATCTTATAATAATTTAATTTTGACCGATATTTCAACTAACTATTAATAAAAAAAGAATAAGAAAAAAAGGTGAGTTATATCATGATAAGAACATAAATAATTTTAATTTTAACACATTAACAACCAATTAAAAAACCTAAATGTAATTTCTAAAATAATAATTATAAAACATAATAACAATCTTATAACATGACTAGAATCAAAGTTACAAATAATTATCAATATTTACATTCTAATCGTAAAGATTTCGTCTAAAAATAATAACTACTAAATTTCAATGGCAATACAAACATTACAAGAAAAAGGTGAGTTACATCACATAAGAATACAAACCATTTAATTACATTAACAATAAATTAAAATTCACCCAAAAAATAACTTGTACAACAATTATAAAAATCAATGATCATGTTTTCAATCAACAATTTAACTGGAAGCACCAAGTTATTAAAATAATCATAATTGATGCAAGACTTCCCTGTAAGGCCCAAGCAGCAAGACATTGAAGAATATAAACAGCAAGAAAATTTGAAGGATTCAAAAACCGAGAGAGACATCGCCAAATCATGCATGAGGCACAATGTGATGCAGGACTTTACACAACAATTCCAAACACTACACTGCAGAAAAAGAAGGTTCACGATCAAGTTCAGAGAAATAAAATAATACACAGAAATAAAATAGTAAAAAAAAAATGAATTTAACTTGAGCTGTCAGTCGTACCAAGAATCATAACACTTTATGATTTAATCTTCAATCTAAAACAGAAATATCATATGAAGACTCACCATTGCAAACAAATTAAGACAAACAATTTAACACATATATTTTTCATATAAAAAATTACTTAGAAAGAATAAAAGAGACGGAAAGTTCTCCAAACCCAAATGTGCAACAAAAAAATTCTCCAAAAAAAATCTAATGCCACCACTATCGTTTCTGTTAGAAACATACCCAATTAACTCTGAAGCTACTAGCTTACTAAAGTCAAATTCAATCAACAAGAAAGCATTAGACAATCCAGAACAAACGCATAAGAAAATACTGACTGTAAGGATAATAAAACCTAAGACCTCACACGAAAGGTCCATCGGTAATCTACGGTCACTGCTACCCCAGGCAACAACATACATTGCTTAACTTCCCTCTAAGGCCCAAGTGCAAGACACAAAATAAAATCGAAAAAATTACTCATAAAAAACAGCGAAGGATAGAAACCAAAAGAAGTCAAAGAATTCTAAAACCCAAAGAGACATTGCTAGATCATATGCACGAGGCTCGATGCAATGCAGGATGTTACACAAAATAATTCCCAAACACTACACTGCAGGAAAAAAAAAGAATCACAATTCAATCCATATGTTTCGCAAAACAAGTCCAGTGAAATAAAATAATTCAACAAAGGAACTCATCAAAGAGATTAATTATCCAGAGTTGTTAATATATCATTTGTTCCTCAACTATTGTCTCTTGCTGATATAATCTGGTAGAATGAACAGTTCCAGGCAACTCGGTGTCTCATCTATCTATAAAGAAATTAACAACCTTAACATCTCATTTAATTTAAAGGATTCATATTATAAGAGTTGTTACTTTCTAAGATTTTATTAAAAATCATCAAAATGTGACAGTAGTAGCAGAACTTTCGAAACCAAGATGCAGATCATCATATTAAAAAGTCAAAAGCCCAACCACTATATTCCTCTAGTGGAAAAAGCAAAGTAACAAAAAAAAGTTCTCCCCAAATGTATCAATTCAAGTGCCTCCCCATTGCTCTTATCGCTCCTGTTAGAAACATACACAACTCTCACTACCAGGTTACCATACATTGTCAAATCCAGCCAATAAGAAATGAGTCACATAATAAAATAAAGAATGTAAGATAATAAAACCAAAGTAAGGCTTCACAGGTAATCGCAAAACAGTTCAACACCTCTAGATATCTCTTTCATATGAATTTTTTTTCACGAAAACAGTGAAAGTAAAGCCTGAGTTATCCAAACCCAAATGCACAAATGAATTATTCGCAAAACACTCCACTGTCACCAACGCTAACCGTTCCTGTCAATAACCCTGACACTACCAGGTTCCTGAACACTGTAAAATTCGACCAACCAAATCCAGAAAAAAGACATAAGAAAATAATGAATATAAAAGGCAATAAAACGTAAGGCTTCACAGGAAAATTCGTCAATAATCTCCAGCCCCTACTTCCACAACCTACCCAAACATGCATTCTTATCTTCCCTTTAAGCCCCAAGGATTCGAAAACAAAGAGAGACATAGCCAAATCATGCATGGGGCTCAATGTGATGCAGGACTTTGCACAAAACATTTCCAACCAATACGCTGCAGGTAAAGAAGGTCCACAATTCAATCCCTGTGTTTCAGGATCAAGTCTAGAGATATAAAATAATACACAGAAATAAAATAATAAATTAAAAAATAAAATTATCCAGAGCTGTCAGCCATTCTAATTCGATGTACCAAGAATCACACAGTACTTTATGATTTAATCTTCAATCTGAAAAGACTCATCACTGCAAACAAATTAAGGCAAACAGTTTAACACATAGATATACTTTTCATACAAAAAATTATTTTGAAAACAGTGAAACAGACGAAGAGTTCTCCAAAACCAAATGTGCAACAAAAAAGTTCTCCAAAAATACGCCAGTGCCTCCAATATCGTTTCTGTTAGAAACATATACAATTAAGTCGGACGTTACCAGCTTACTAAAGTCAAATTCAATCAACAAGATAACATTAGACAGACAAGAGCAGACACATAAGAAAATAATGAATGTAAGGATAAAACCTAAGACTTCACAGGAAAGTCCATCAATAATCTCCTGTCACTGCTACACCAGGCTACAACACCCATTGCTTATCTTCCCTTCCCTGTAAGGCCCAAGTGGAAGTCACAAAATAAAATCGAAAAAACTACTCAAAAAACAGTGAAGTATAGAAATCAAAGTAGTCAAAGAATTCTAAAACCCAAAGAGACATTGCCAGATCATTTGCACGAGGCTCGATGCAATGTAGGATGTTATGCAAAACAATTCCAAACACTACACTGCAGAGAAAACATAATTACAATTCAATCCATATGTATCGCGAAGCAAGTCTAGAGAAATAAAATAATTCAACAAACAGGAACTCACATTAAAGAGATTAATTATCCAGAACTGTTAGCAGTTTTAATTGGTTATATCAAGAATTATTTAATCTTCGATCCTAAATAGAAATCTCTTACGAGGACTCAGCATGCTGCAAACAAATAAACAAATGCAGACACTTCAACACCTAGATATATATTTCATATAAATAGAAAAATTATCAACGAAAACGAAGAGTTGCCTAGTTCTACACGTTAGAAATATATGGTTTGATTTTAGTCCCACATTATATAAATGATAAGAGACATTTATGATCTATAAGCAATCTCTTGTATATATGTTGGATACACACCAAAATAAAAAATATACTTACTAGTGTGTTCGTGTATTGTTCCTAACAATTAATATCAAAGCCAATATTTTATTGGTTGGGTTTGCCTTCTGGATACACACCAAAACAAAAATATACTTTTTAGTGTGTCCAATTCCAGAGTCTTACCCACGCCAAATTATTGAAACTAAAGAGAAAAAAAGGACAAACCACATTTCTTATCTTTCCTGTGAGACCAAATTATTGAAACTAAAGAGAAAAAAAGGACAAAACACATTTCTTATCTTTCTTGTGAGATCCAAGCGAAAATCGTGAAACATTATATTGAGAAATGCTCATAATAGAACAAAGAAAGATGGAATCAAGAGAGACAACTTTCAAAGGTTCAAGAACACTGGTAGATTAACAAGCTTATGAGATCGCAGACAGTAAAAGAAGTCACTAAACTATCAATATCTTCAAATCTTCGTTCTGGTAAAAGCATATTAATTGCAAAATCCTACACAAACTCCATTAAGATCGGATCCTGCAAGAAGCGTAGCAATCAGCAAAATAAAACCAAGATTAACCCAGATAAAAAAAAAACCAGCAGAACAAAAACAAGATTAACCCAGATAAAAACAAAACCAACAAAACAAAACCAAGATTAACCCAAATAAAAACAAAACCACGATTGACCCAGATAAAAGTGAGAAAACGAACCTCTGAGTTTTATATAGAAAAGGTGGTCAGGATTGACGGTTGAGATTATGTACTGGTTAGAAAAACTAACGGTCATGATGCAATTAAAATATAGTCGTTGACTCTGTTAAAATAATGAAGGTTTTTAACTATAATTATTTAGATGAGGAAAGTTTTAATTTATTAATTTTATTTATCATATTAGAATTTTGTAAAAGAAATCCTAAGAATTTTTTTTAATATCATCAACTGAAAGAAATATTTTCTAACTCTCTATTTATGCATTACACGAAATAATTTATTTTATTTTTATAATAATTTTATATTTTATTTTATTGAATTATTTTTTATTATTATGTGTACTTTTTTTATGTTTTTGTTAGTTTAGATTATATAATATTGATATATATATAGCCATAGAAAAATTATTTTTTTATTTTAAATCTTTAAAAATTTAAATTAATTTTAATTTTAATTTAATTCATCATAATATTATTTTTTTATTTGTTAAGAGATAATTGTTTGATATTTTACATAATATAATATTAATAGATAATTTATTTAACTTGGTATATATATAAAGACCAAATTAAGTGAGAAAAAAAAATTTTATTATTAGAAATACGAAGGTTTAATAATAATTGTTAAATTTAATTTTAAGATAAAAATAAAATTTAAAATTAAAATACTGTACAATTATCAAATATTTAAAAGACTCATTAAATAAAAAATTATACTTATTTCAATTATTAAATTCTAAAATATTTTAATTAATTTATCACAATATTGTCTTAGATTGTCATTGTCACTGTTATCATAACACCGCGCCCACCATAATAATCATAAACAACAATCTCACTGCTACCATGATCACTGTTATTGTTGCTACCAAAACTATTAGTGTCGTCATGATTGTTGATAGTAATGATGGCGGTTACAATGAGGACGATAGTGGCGGTAATGATGATAAATTAATTATAATCTTTAAGAAAAATAATATAATAATTGAGATATTTTAAAATATGACAATTGAAATATTTCATAAATATAGTCGTTGTTGCTACATGACTATTGCTAGCAATGATAGTTGTTATGATGGGCCAACAATGACATTGACGATAGTGACAGTGATGATGATGAATTAACATAATATTTAAGTAAAGTAATGTGATAACTAAGATATTAAAAATATGATAATTGAGATATTTTATATTTTTTTTTGTTATGATGGTTATGATGATAGCAATGACAATGATAATAATGGTGGTGTTGCAACTTACAGTTTTTCTGGTGGGTGTAGTGACAGTCATGACAATACTAGTAATGTTGGTCGTGATAATGACTAAGATAAGTTAATCAAAATATTTTAGAATGGTTGATATGTTTTTTTGTTTTGTGAATTTTCTATAAATTTAATAGTTACATGATATTTTTATTTGAAATGTTGTCTTAACCTTAAGATTAAATTTAACAATTATTATTAAATCCTCTCATTTTTTTAATAAAACTTTTTTTCTCTTGATATGTTTATATCTATACCTAAAAAATATACATTTTGTATTATAGTTTATATGACATTTGTTATAATAAAAAGTTCATGAAAAAATATGTATATATTTATAATAATCCCTAAAAAAAGGAGAGTACATA